>JAOBAT010133197.1:0-12213 GCA_026413305.1 Hydrozoanthus tunicans | reverse complement strand
TTGGGAGGGTGGGGGGGGGGGGGAGGCTTATTAGAGAGGGGGGAGTATTTAAGGTAATAGAGTAACTGTCCAAATGTTTTAAATTTCCATTTTGCATTGTTTTAACATGATGTACTAGTTACATAGTTAATAAAATAATTATTTAAAGTTTGAAACTTACAGTGTATTTATGAAAAAGATCACTTCCAATTATTCAGTACTTGTGCTGATCTTTTGCTGACTTAAAATGTTGATAGTTTAAATCTTTGCCATTGGACGTTTTCAAGGTTTTGATATTTTGAGCTTTAGCCTTGAACATTTTATAACCAATTTTTATAAAAGCTAGTTTAGAGTTCAGTTCATGTACTGTTTGAAACATTTTGAGTTTGATTTTGTCAAAATGTTTTCAAAAACCATTAAGTTGTGAATAAGTGAAACACCTAGATGGAGTTCGATAGAACATACAATTATTAATTTTGTATTTCTCTTACTTATTTTCTTTATCTTAAAAGTAGTAGTACATTGTTTCATCATCCTATATTACTGTTTTTAAATTGTTTTACTCCTTGTTAATGTACACATAGTTACTTTGATCTTAAAATCAGTAGTTACTGTTCAATCAATTAGCCATTAACCGTTCAACATGGAACTTTTTCTTGGCTCAGGTGATGGCAATGAGTTGACTATGTTTTTTGCAAAAGACGGAACTCTTCCAAAACAAAAAACATATAGGTGGGTTGGTTCGCCTGTTTCAGATGTATTAATTTTTGTCAAGTTGCCCTAGCTACTGGGGCTCTGGTTCCTAGTAAGTATAGGAACCCTGAACACAGTACTCTTTTTGTACTTGTGTAACAATTAAAACTGCAGCTCTGCCATACATAATATTAAAACCAGAAATAAAGAAGGCCTTTTCCACCATAGTATGAATAGTGGGACGAATTTGGAATGTAGAATTTCTGGATAAAGCCATGCCACTTTGAACTGCTAGCTAGCCATTATTCTTTTTAACAACTCATAGTGCCAAGTTGATTTGTAGAAAACATAAATGAATTGTCTAATTGTTTTAGTGGAAACCGCGTAGAAGCCTCAAATGAAATAAACGGCCCTACATGTAATAAAGGCCCTAAATGTAATTAAAATTTGGTCCTAAATGTAATACCGATTGGGTCCTAAATGTCACAAAGGTCCTTAATGTAATACAAGATTGGTCTTAAATGTAATAAAGGTCCTAAATGTAACGTAAAAAAATTGTTTTACCACTAAAACATACATATTTGGAAAGAGCATTTTTGCTTCACAGGGCAGAATATGATTGTAGGTGATTCAAATTGTATTTTCTTTCCACACAGGTCTACTTCTAAAACTGTGCTGATATCTCATTTGTGAAACTAGCTCTTCTTTTCAACAAAATCCAACGCAGTTGTGAAACTCTCATGAGATATATTCTATTTTGGTGAGGGCTGTTGATGCGAAGGGGTGGGTGGAAGGTGAGAGAGGAAAAAATTATAAAGGGGTAAGGGAAGTGATTTTTTGAGCCCCCTCATTATATTTGTGTAAGAAATTACAACCATAGTTGTAGCTGCATAAGACAAAGACTGTATTCATTACTCAGATGGTGTTTACAAGAGTTTTTGACTGAAAGTAATAGAAACAGGAAAACTCAAGCCAATTTTAAAAATAGCGTGGCTAATCTGCTAAATATTCTGGTGTTGTGGAAACAATGCAAGATGTATTGTCTGTGTTACATTTGAGGACAATATATATTTTTAACCGCTTTTATAGTTTGGCCCTTTATTACATTTGAGGCCTCAGCGATAGGCCCTAAGTGTAATTATTACAGGTTTATTACATTTAGGACCTTTATTATATTTAGGACCATTTATTACGTCTGAGGCTTCTACAAACCATCTAGTGTACTACTTTTAGATTAAAACCAATAAAAATGAGTTTGAAGAATCTGCCAATGTTTTTTAAAAACATTTGCTACTTGCTGTCTATCACTTAAAGTTCCTATCAAGCTTAATTTTTTGCTTTTTGGATTAAAGCTGTTGTCATCTGTGAACTCAAAATTCGAATACCCAAAGAAAATTTTCACGCCTAAGTATACTTTATAATCAAAAAAAGATTGGAATGTAAATTTTGACCGAGCAGGCCGGGGACTGTTAACCTGGGACGTAGCAGCAGTGAGTTATGTGGTTTTTGTTAAAAAAATTTCATTTCTGAAAATTAAAAAATGTTATAAAATTTTTATTTCAAACAATTTAAAGGGAATGAAGCATTGGTTAAAGTTATAACAATGTGACTATTGTAGCCAGAATTGAATTTTTTGAGATAAAAAAGATTGCCTCTGCTTGATGCCTCATGCTACGTCATATGCCTCTTGCTACGTCATCATTGCACGCTTCAAGTCTAAAAAATGTAACAGAAGCAGCGAGTAAAGGTTTTATTTTCGAAAATTACTATTATTAAAGGGTTTTACTTTTTATCATGAACTTAAAAAGCTTTATAGGGAGTTTAATAGACAGTGAGTAGATTAGCCAATCAGATGCAGCCTTCTTGATTCTTATGATAATTTTTAAACTTGATGCAAAAATTTACTTCTAATTTATAGTTATAACATCTAGTCTGTTAAATAATAAAAGATAGTTCTGTTTGGAGGGATAAACTCTTTATTTAATTTTAAATTAATAATATCCTTTATTAATTTGCCCGTTTCAGAGTCATACCAGACAACCCAGATGACAAGTACAGAACATTATGAACAAGCAGATGGATGGATGGCAATTATGTACAAACAGAGTAGAGTTGATATCCAAGACAGCAATTTAGCTTTGGAACTGATTGAAGTATGTAGCAATAGTTCCATAATATCGTGTTTTATTGACTGAGTCCAAGGTACAGGTTGCAAAATTCTCCAATTACGTTCTATACTTTTTTTACCAGTTTAGGAGAATTTTACCTTTCATCTTCAGTTGTTTGATGAATTTGATCAACTCCCAATTTCTCACTACTAAACATCTTTTTTTCTATGAGCTAGGTAAGGAAAAGTTGGTGTTGATAACTATCTGAGGCTGAAAGGATTAAGCCTGGCTCATTAGCTTAAAGTTGCTTTAATTTATGAGTTATTTTATCTACTTTAGTTTGAACTGTGAAACTCGACCATCCTTTTCTCCTAACAATATCTGGTCCGCCTTTGATTTACCATGTATAACAAAAAAGCTTTACCTAGGAAAAAAAGAATGCTTGTGTTAAAAAGCCTAAAACCTTTCTTTTTTTCTATTCTTATCTAAAAGTACATAATTTAGAAAAAACTTCCCCGAAAATCTTTCCGATATTTTTACCCTCCACCGTTTTGGCTGTACGAGGAGCAAAGTTCCGTAATTTACGTCATATTGACGTCACGTCCTTAAGCTATTTCGCGAATCGGCTTAATGGTGGTAATTTTAACTGATTTTTTCTGGGACGTTAATTTTAAAATATGTACTTTTAGACGAGAAAACCAAAAAGAAAGGTTTTGGGCGCTTAAATGTTTCTTAGAGACAGACAAGTATTTTGAAAGGACGATAATTATTAACTACGCGCCGCACCGACTCAAGTAACATATTTAAAAACACTTTAACTTAATTTCAATTTCAAATATTGTTTATCATTTCTGGGGCTTACATCCTAGATGACTTATTTAGCTAAAGACAAAAGCTTTGGGGGCATTAAGCTGCAACTTAATTTATGTCGACAATAACAGAATTTACCAAGGGTCACTTTTATTGTTTCAAATGGTGCTTAAAATTCCGGTTTGATTTTTTAGAAAAATTTTGCTAGCTATGAAGTTTATATCCAGTTTAGTTAACGTTGCAGCTTTGCAAGCAAAGGAAACTACATGCGACTTGAATTGACAGGTCCTTGTTGTATTCATTGTTTGAGCGGCACGTTTGACGTATATGGCAAGTAAAATTAAGATTTAGATGGAGGTAGCCTTTATCGCGGGCTCTCATTTGGCAATCGGTTTTGCATGGGACTTGGTCGCGTCAATTCGTAGCTATAGAGACCTGAGACGAGGAATGCCTCGTCCCAGTCTTCTATAATCAAGTTGGTCATTCGCAATCTTCAGGTTGCCATACAGGTTAAAATAACACGTGATGTTCGTACGCGTTAGTAGTTTTCAGTCTCTTAAGCCGTTAGCTCATTCGCTTGCATGCCTTGTTGCAATTTCACACGAATTTTTTGCAAGAAACAACATTGGTGTCTTCTATTCATGTATAGCACCGAAGTTTAGTTCTTGTCAAATTTATTATTGCGTTATTTATTTGGTTAGATTTTATTACCTGAATTGATTTTACGTTCGATTTTATACTTATCATAGTGCACAAAGGTTCTTGGGTCTTGTATAGGTTTTCTAATGAGAATCATTAACAATATATTTTGTCCTGCCACATGGCATGGCACTGGCTAGTGTGTGGCGCCACTTGGTATTTTATTAAGGCATTTTATCGTACTATATGGCAGAAGCTGAATAGTTTTAGAATAGATCTCCACCAACTTATAACTAAGCTAGGAAAAAAGTGTTTGTGCCACGCTGGATGAACTTTAAAAGTGTGAGAGCTATACCAGCTGTCTGCTTTACTGTAGCTTTTGAAGCCTCATGCTGCAACGTAAAATGTTTTATCGAGTTTTTGTTAGTTAATGTAGAATGCTTCAATATCGTATTTCTGTAGCCTTGGCTTAGAGGGAAACAAAAACCGGCTGTGCTTCCGCTGACCAGTCTGAACTTTTAAATCTGAGCCTTGTGAAGTTTAGGAGCGCTAAGTGCGTCCTTCGTTGGAGCAAGTTTAATCTTTTAGTTTTTGTTAACTCGTGTTATCTTCTCACCGGTGCACTTAACCACTTTTTTAAAGTTTTAGGTCCCTGAGCAACGAGGATGCGACGCCGACGACAACGGCTTACAACACTTTCTGATTAGCCTTCTCTTTTGTACTAGTTTCGCTTTGTCGACAAAAAATAGTTTTTTTCTTACAAATTAGTGGTAGAGTGAATCTTGGATATGTAGTTGAAGAAGAAATTAGTGAATGAAAAGTTGTAAGCTCAGAAAAAATTCTATTATTAATTTGATAATAGATGCAAGTGGACATATCGAGCGAGCAGTTTGCGAGACGTGTGTCAAGCGGGAATAGACAAGAACTTAACCAGTGTCTCGGCTTCCCATGTGAGTCTCTGTAGCTCAGTGGATAGAGCATCTGACGGTAATCAGAGGGTTGCGGGTTCGATTCCCGTCAGTGACTCAGACTTGTTTCTGAGCTTTCAACTTTTGAATCAATAATTTCTTTTTCTTCATACAGTTAAGAAAGATTGAGTAAATATTCTATTTGTCGTTCCCGGCTTAGTAATAAGAAGTTTAAAATTAAGATTTTCACATAGTTTTGAAAACAACGGCGTGCAGGTGGCAAGTAAGGTGCACTATTGTTCCCCGCCGCCGTCGTCCTTGTTGCTTTAGCTGGTGGCTCTGTCTCGGCCTGGGCACATGTTGCTCAGCTAAACAAGGCCCTACGCTCGCTAATCTGTTGTTTTGGGGCATACTTGCCTTGTACCTTGCTAAGTTTGTAATTTTATTCTTGATTTTTGGGAAATCATTTAGCACTAAGTGTAAGATATTGAAATAGGTTTTTCAACTTTTCACAGAGTTACCACATAGAAACTTAGACAGCGTACCAAGATAGAATTTATTCAACCGTACAGATAATATATTGCATGTTAACTTTGTAAATGATTTTGTGTCAGAATCTGTGAGCACGAGAAATCAGTGTGTGTAAAAACACAGCTTAGTGTATATTGGCCCTGAACAACCCCCGAGACTTCGTTACGTGTGCACTTAGCAGTTTTCCTTGATAAGTTAGAGTTTGTGTTCCCCGAGATCCGATTGCATGACGGCTGGTCAGTTCGCTGGCGCAGGTTGCCAGGTCGAGCTGCGTGCGGTCACGTAAGGAAGTACCGGGTACCTTTCGGGCAGTTGAAACTTTAGGACATTGTACAGAGCTCTATATACTGTTATTAAAGAAATTAATTCACCAAGCCGTTCCTTGACCCTTTCTATTCGATAAAAAATATCTTGCAAGTTTTCTCTTTTCTTTTCATGTACATAGCTTTTTTTTAAAGGTTTGGGGAATTTCACAACTCATCTAGGGTTTTTCTTGATCAAATATTTTGTGTTTTTCAAGACTAAACAACTTCGTTTATAATTTAAATGTGAAAAGAACTTAGATGCTGATAAACTGTAATAATGACGGGGGTAATGCCGGGGTCCTCTAGAGGGGGCTTCACTCCAAACCTGTTTTGATATGTTTTGAAAAAAATCAGTATGGGAATCCGAAAATGTATTTTCTTAAACGACTCATTTATTGATATTCTGCAAAAAATGAGTAAAGAAAGCACCAGTCAATCCCATGGAGGCCGCCATGTTGCGCTGACGTATGACGTCACTACGTGAAACTGCAGTTTGTTGTCGAAAAGGTAAAACCTTTAGGTTAAGTGCTTAAAAAGGAAAACGTTCTTTATTTTACTGGATAATTTTGCAACAGATACTAGCAGTAAGATCGTCCGAAAAAGGCACTAGAGCTAATTCATTTGACAGTTTCACGTTGTGACGTCATATGTCAATGCAACATGGCGGCCTCCGTGGGATTGACTGGTACTTTCTTTACTCATTTTTTCAGAACTTTAATAAAAGAATCATTTTTAAAATGTACATTTTCGGAATCATAAACAGATATTTTTAAAGATGTAAGAAGATAATTTGGGAGTGCAGGCTCTCTTTAAACTTCAGTAGCCATTTTACAAGTTTTGAAGTCCCGTAATCGCATTTTTTAGCTTCTCAAAAATTGTTTTGTCATGCGTTTGAAAATAATAAACACGTGGAGAAATTTTTTGTGAGCTTTCTAGCTTCTCAAAAGTCTTTTGTCACACGCGTTTGAAAATAATAAACAGGTGCATGGAGAAATTTTTTGTGCGCTTTTTGTGAGCTTTCTAGCTTCTCAAAAGTCTTTTGTCACACGCGTTTGAAAGTAATAAACAGTTGCATGGAGAAATTTTTTGTGCGCTTTCTTAAACTGCTTGTTGTACGGAACAGATCTTCTAAAACGTAAAATGCAGTATACCACAAGTTGTTCTTGATTTTCTGCTTTAGATTTGAGCGGATCCTAGAAAGGTTTCGCTGACAAAATTTTAATCAGTTACGAGTACTGACTATTTTCTCAGAAGAGTTTTGCGAGAAGGAAAAAACTAAGCCGAAGGTGGTGTTTTGTTTATGACTGCCTGGGAAGCGAATTTGGTCAATTTGCCCCTTCGAATTTATCGTGGATTTCCAGTGATTATAAACTGTGAAACATTGCTTGTTTATTCTTTAATGTTCAGTTAAAGATCGAAGCTTAGTAAAGTTTTCAAAACAAAAAAAAAGCTGTCGACCCCGAGCCTCAGGTTGTTCTTAACTTGTTCTTTAACTTGGCCAATCTGAGCCTCGTTGTTCTCATAAAGTTGTTCTTATAAAAAAAAGCGTATAGCTCTCTTACAAAGGAATCGATGGTTGCGTCACTGTCGAAGAATGGAGAGATCCTGAGGGCTTTTACGTTAGCTGTGTAGGTCTCAACCGACCAACTATCACAGGGCACATTACCCTCGCTACAAACACGGCTAAAACGCGATATACGTGTGTTTAATTTCAGTGTAATCGCCGAGTCAACAAAAATGATTTCAAGATTACTTTTTAGAAATCAGCAAATCTCATGCTCGTTTCTCCACAAATTGGTAATGTGCTAACATCTGTTTAAGCCTACTTCCGCTAACAGCTCAACCTATAAGAAATCTTAAATGGCTTCCTTTGACGAAAAGACGTGATGTACACACAAGTGCCTGCTGGGAAAAGCGCCATCTGGTCTAAACACTATTTCCAACAAAGAATTTGCGCGTATAAATTAAGAGACAATGTCAAGATTCTGCATGGACTAAAACGGCTGGCAATCCTTTTACATTTTACCTAGGCTTAAAGAAATTTAAATACGCGAAGCTTAAAGTTCTTTAAATACTTCGCTTACATAGTTCTATTCTACTTTTAAATTTTCTTTTTGAATAGTAAATTGTTATCATTCTTTGGCATAACGTTTAAATTACTTTTAGAAAATATGTTTGTTAATCTAGATGTTTAACAATATTTATATGAATGTTGCAATTTTCAAATCTTGAAATCTATGGCTTCTAGAGATATCAGTATTTTGTATTCTGAAAAGTATAACCTAGGAAAATATTGATTACTACTCTTAAAAAACTACTCCCCACGGCTCAATCTGGACACGAGGTTGCACCAAAACCTCACAGTGAAGTTCTTAACCCTCTTTTCCTTGTTGTATATATAGTTTTTATTGTATAAATTACATTTTCAAAAGGAAAAAAAGAGGATTTCAGTCACTGTAATTAATTTTGGGTTCTTCGCTTGTTCATGTCTCGAAGTGCTTGGGTTTGAAAAAAGTATTGTAAACATTACGTCAACCAAGAAAAACAACACCTGCAAATTACTTTTTTTCTCTAGAACATTGTTGTTATTCACTTATCCGATATAAAGATAACGGCAGTGAGTTGTTCAGTTCTGGTATTATTTCAAAATTACGATGAAATGACGATGGTTGTTTTTATGATGGTGACGAAGACTTGATTAGTGCAATATTATGACCGATTAAAAGTTTGGAAAATGCGATGTTCTCCTTAAGTTGCTGGTAGCAACAAGGACAAACTAGAGTAAGTTTTGATTGAATTTCGAAAATTGATGCTTTATAATTTTTTTATTGTGAGTCTGGTACGATTTTCGCTCCCTCTTTTCACCCGAGCCATGTGCAGTTTATACCTCATCAAAATTTCAATCTTGCATGCCTCCTGATGTTAGTCAAGAAAGTTTTTCAGAAAATTTTAGGCGCTCCTTACTCAGAGAAAGAGTGAATGAGGACAGATCGCCGAAAAATAATTTTAAAAAAATTGCTCAGTCTTGCATTTCTCTTACAACCTTGATATTCAGAACGAATGACCTCCTCCCTACCCAACTCAAATACTTAATGCAAGCAGAAAATTTTGTTTGGAACTCCGTAATTTGTTTTCAGTAAAGACTGTAAGGCCGGGCGTTTTTACTACAACGTCGGTAATTGCTTTGTTATCGCTCTGCAGTCGCCTTTCTATCAACAAACGCCTACTGCGAGATTTAGTGAAAAGAAAATGAATCGAAAATGAAAATTTTCTCCGTAGTTTGTTTAAGCGGACATCTTGTTTCAAATGCTGAAAGTACAGCCGAACCAACACAAAACTAAGTAATCGAGTTTAGTCGCTAATCTTCAAAACAAAATGTGTTTAAGTTCAATATACCTGCGTAGTTTTTTATTTCTTAATGATAATCTTAAGTTCTGCATATAAACTCCATCACCAATTAATTATATTAGTTTTCTAGTTTGCGTAAGAATGCTTTCGAAAAGATGACAGAGAGGAAAACTGTCTTTGTAGACGCCGACAAAGATTGACTGCTCTCTAGACTCTCTAGGCTTTTCAAACCACCGAGACAAATATCTGAATGACTCTTTTATTGTATGTTAACGGTAATAACGTGAAAACTTCCTTATTAACATATTTGTCTCTTTTTAACAATTAATGATAAACTTGACTGCGACTATTTCTTTTACAAGATTGTTGTCGTATACCCAGCTGAGCTCATTTGGCGTTTTCGGGTATTGAAGCACACAAATTGTGCCGGCGGATGTTGTGTTGAAGTTTTAAGAGAAATGTAAACGTCTCCATGAGTTGTTGGTTCTTTAAATTGGTTTTCGAAAATAGCAGACCCTATTCAATATAAAGCAACTCGCACATTAAATTGAATGGAGTAACAGTTGAATTGAAATGACTATACAAGCTGGACCTGAGCTGAGCAAATCACAAGCTAAAACGCCGTGTTTGTCTCATTATCGAAATTATCGTTATAGTCAAAATACTATTGTATTATTAATGTTCCTTTTTATTTAAATGTTTGTAACTGGTTGCTTACATGTATAAAAAAGAAGATATCTACACTGAAAGTTCGCCTTGTAGAATGCAATTGTCAAACGATCTGAACTGCTCAAACCAAACTCAACCAGGGAACAATTCATTCCCACGTTGGCCGGGCTACGTCGTGTTGCCTTCTGCACTGATATATTTTCAGCTCATTCTGCAGTTATTTATTGCTGTTTTTGGAATAATTGGTAATGTTCTAGTCTGTGTAACTGTCTCACAAAGGAAATCTTTGAGGTCCACCACACACTTATATTTAAGAAGCCTTGCGGTAGCAGACATCGGCGTGTTAATGGTGAACTTTCCATTGGCTCTCTTAAAAATGCACTTTCTCTGGCCTTTGGGCGAAGAATTCTGTCTTTATATATATCCAATGACGGACGTGTTTTTCGGTGCATCGATTTGGTCAATCGCTCTTATTGCAATTGAAAGACGTCGCTCCACCAGTAAAAGGAATTTACGTGGACCAGAGTCCTTCGCGCGGTGGGTAGTGTTGTTGGTATGGTCCATATCGCTGGTAGCTACAGCGACTCCATATTACATGATAACACGATACGACCGAGAACACAAAATATGCTACCCATACTGGCCCTCGGCTAATGTTTCTAAACAGTTCTTTGTACTAGCTACATTTATGTTCTGGTACCTTATACCGCTGGCCTTGATTATCTGTAGCACAACACGGATCGTAAAACGCCTCAACCGAAGCTCCGCGTTTCACCGGGCTATTGAATCGGAATGGCTTGGATCTAACTCGGATCATGCAGAAAATTGTTGCTTTGTACAAGCAGAGAGAAAGAGGCTGAAGCAAAACCTCAAGACAAAGAAACTTCTTACTCCAGTTGTTGTTTTGTTTTGCATTACAATGCTACCGCTGCACGCATTCCATCTCACCGCTCTCTACAACGCAGGATTTATCCGCTGGAAATACTACATAGTCATGTTCAACATCGTGATACTGTTTGTCATACTGAATAGCGCCCTGAACCCTCTAGTGTACTGTATGGTAAGTAAGGAGTTTAGAAAAGGATTTCGTAGCGTGTTAGCATGCAGCTGTGGTGACGTAACGAGAGCGCCTCACGATCGGCAGTCCAAACAGCCGCAAGTGCTGACGGGTAGCCGTAGCACATCAAGCCGAAATGAACGAACCAAGGAGTTGCTGAAGAAACAAAGGAATAAAGATCGTCTACCAGTGTTCTCGGGTCTGATAATGGTCAGCCCAGTCTAGACACGTGTGACCCTTTGAGATTGAAAACACACATTTTAAAACTATCTTGCCAACTTGACGATTTTCAGTGGCGTAGCCAACTTGTAGGCCTGGAGGCCCGGGCCTTCAAATTATTTTGACAGGGAAAAGAATAATATTGAAAAATTATTTGAAACATATTCAATGAAAAGAAGAAAGGGAACAAATTTTAAAAATCACCTGTTAAAATTGTTATTTATACAATGAATGCTGCGTGGTTACAATTAACCCTTTCCCCCCTAAAGAATTGGCCAACATCTAAATTCTTCTTACAGTAACAATAAAAAATAAGCTGATTAGTGTTGAGAATATAAAATTTGATCATCCACCAAAAAGTTTGAAAGATGAATTCTCAAGTTCTCCCAAACTACTCATAGAAATATCATGGACATAAGTTATGAGAACTTACAAGCTAATCATTTGGCACCCTTAGGGGTAAAAGGGTTAACTCGCCCAAATCCCCTGATGTTGATGTTACAAACGAGTCAATATCTGGCGAATTCAGAAACGCGATTTCAAAAATTTCCCAGGAGAGCATGCTCCCAGACCCTCTAGAAGTGATCGAGCTGAAGGCACTCGTTCGGCTATACGGGCCTGCAAAATTTTCAGATCCTGGCTACGCCACTGATCAGTTTCCTATCCAAAGAACATCGGCGAGCAAAGTGAATGTGTGGCCAGCGGTAGTCTCCGAGCCCTATGAAAGAAGAGAAAGAGATTGGGGAAAGAAGGGGCCATGATCGCGCGATGAGAGCCTGCTCGAAGCGGACGATTTTGACTCGTAATCCTAGGATCGTGTGTTTCAGCCCTGGCAGACCAGTCAGTTTTCCTTGAGCAACATTGTATTTAGTAACGGAAGATTCGTAGAAAAAAACCACACAATAATTTGCCCGCTAACGTTGGATCCGCAGGAAAGATCAAGTCGA
>JAOBAT010133186.1:0-12213 GCA_026413305.1 Hydrozoanthus tunicans | reverse complement strand
AGTTTTAGGTTGGCATAGAAGAGCCACCCAGTGGAATTGCCAATAAACCGTTATTATTATTATTATTATTATTATTAAGCCTATACAAGTACAAAGCGGTGTAGCCGAACGGGTACACTGTATGCAAATTTGGGTGATTCTCGGTGTCTTTTGACACTGTTTGAACTGATTTACTTCTAAAATTTTTGTCGCACACCATCAGAAAGTGTGAATCAGTTACCAGTACTTAGTTTCCCTTCTCTATAGGCTGAATCAATTGATTCTCAGGCTACCCTATATAGATGATTATAAACAACAGCTATTTGAGGCTTATAGTGCAAAACTTAATAATAGTTTCGGCACTACATTTATTTCGTTGGATTCTTAATTCATATGTCAATCTAGATTCACTGAAGTTCCAACTATGAGGCTTTTTAACACCACTGCTTACATACAAATACATATACATACTTTATTTAGACACGGTACGGTAAAAACATTCTGTGTTACAACATTCTTGATACGTTAACAAAAAATGACTACGCCACTATTTTACAAAGTTACGGTGTGTGAGTCTGATTTCCCAAAAAGAGTTTCAAAACTAGGCAGCGCAGTTGTATGGTCACTGAGGGCGGTGGGTCAAATGATTTTTTCATGTAAACGATGCGTGGTTTCGGTAAGGCCAGCCTGTTTTCATAGTTGTATAGTTTTATAGTATACTGAGACATGTCACACATAGGCACAAGGCCTTGTGTATCGCAACTAAACCGTCGTAGTTAATTTGATAATTCCAATACTCATAGTTTGATAATCTCATAACTACTTATCGGTTTTCGCTATGGCTGTAAAGTGTGAACACAAGAAACTATTCTTTGGTAGAGCGTAAACTTGGCTACCTGTCTTATAGGTGATCGTATCGTATAAACACTTAAGCCCGTTTCAAACGCTATGCTAAGCTCACCTAAACTTCAGCACGCCCAGTTAGTTAGCACGGCATTTGAACCAAGCCGCGCCGTACGACAAGCTGACCTGCGCTACATAACGTTAGCTCGAGCTAATTGAGGTTTGTTTAAGACGCTGTGCTTTGCTCGAGCCAGAGGAAAAATCGGCGTCGAGCATGCTTAATAGCACGACTTTACTGTCGGTAGCACGTGCGGCGTTTGAGAAAATCTCGCCAAATTTCAACGGAACGCTTGCTACGCAGGCTACGTTTGAAACACAACCGCACCATAGTCGGGTAGTACTACAAGCTAACCCGTGCTACACAACTTTAGCTCGAACCAATATTCTAAGATATATTTACCTAGTAAACAATTTGCTTTTGGAGAATGACAAAAACTATGCAATAAATGGCAGCGAACAGCTTTCTGAAGGAACTCATTAAATGAAAACTGAAAAGCTGTATATTTGATTCATTTTCTCTTATCTTTTGTAGTTTTAGCATAGTTCAATAATAAACACTAAAGTGGAAGGTAATTTCGTTCTTTTTAATTGGCTAGGCGGCATGTACGTTGATAAAGACTACGAACAAATTTAGCATATTTGTGTGGCTCAGAATCAAACAACTGTAATTTTCGGCGAGCGACAACACAAACATTTTTTTATTCTTTAAAAGTGCTGTTTTTATTTGATTATATTGAAATAAATGGTATTAATCATGGCTATTACATAAGTGTCACAGTTTTTTGTCTTTATTCAAATGGATGAAAATAATGTGTAAACAAAAATCAGAAACGTTTTCGTTTTATTTAAGATCGATTAACTCTGAGTTGACTCGCTTTCGTCTTTGGTTATTGACATTGCATTAACGATTTGATTTTCGGCCAAACTTGAGCAATAGTCGGTGTTTCATAAAAGTGGGCATGGAAAAGTTTTACTTGTTTTCTGTTGCGTCCTTCTGTTGGTTTTCAGTTACACGGCCGGTTGGAAGAAAACACTTTCGTTTGAAGGTCGGGCTGGACGGCACAATTTCATTTTGAAACGATGTTGAGACAATTAACCAGACGTTGACAAAAAGTAATGATTTTACATAATGTTCAGACAGCCCGTGGGAAGTACTGAATTTCCGCTTTACTCTCAATACGTATTAAGTAAATGACATAAATCATTTTACATGGGACCTTTTTTTTCTGTAAAAGCTTCCAAACAATTAACAAAGTAAAATGTATTTCCTGAACACTTGATTCCAGCTAGCTTTAGCCAATGGCTTCACGATAGAAGCTGTTTTCTGGCACGTGTCGTAACGGGAGGCTTGGTTAATATGTAATTTCTCTCTTCACAGTTTGTCAGACGAAGTAGAAACACTGATTATCGTGAATCAACATATAAACAAGTGATTTTAATGAATTGATGGTTTATGTTCTCGCGAGCGCCGTTCTGGTGGCTATTTTATGTAAGCAGACGCCATCTAGCAGTTCGCGCCCGACTTTCAGACTTTCAGACCGCGAAACCTTGGCATGTGATTCAAACAAGAAAATAAACACGAATGCTTGTTAAACGGCTAAAACTATTTTAGACCAAGAGCATTGCTCTGAGACTCAAAGTCAAGATTCGTAACGTTTTCAGACGAAGTCTGGTAACCGTCCAGTAATGTCGGAGAGTTTCAGAAAAGTTGCGAGTGTAGTTGTGGCCGGGAAGCGGTTGGCTGAACTCGCGAGGAATCGACAGCATGGCGAAGTATTTGAAGGAGACGGCGTTTCGCATATTTTCACCATGAGTCAAGCAGAAGCCGTAAGTGTCATTTTATATAATACTAAGAATCTATAGCTATTCAAGCTACCTTACTTGTTGAAACTGATTTCGAGAGCTTTTATATTTTCTATGTTCAACACGATATGAGATGTGAAATCCAGCTTTAGACCCGTCCGCAAAGACCGTTTCACGTACGAGGTTCTTAGAGTCTGTTTAACTAAGTTAATATTTTAGAGGCAAATCAACAGATTAACGCTTACCGTCAGAGGAACAGAACTATAAACGGTTGAATAACTGGTAAATTGATACTCTTTTATGCTGTAAACAATTTTATTAACTTTAGGACAACTGACATATTAACCCTTTGGCCCCGTTGGCTCGTGGTTAATTTTTAAAGCATTATTGAACCATGAAAATCATATTACGGAGAGTACACATTTTTCTTGTCAACTGTCAACCAATGGTAGTTAAAGGGGATTACAGTTCAAACTGAGATAAAAACTGTGTAACAGGAAAAATCTATCTAGAAACACCTGGAACCCTTG
The DNA here is from genome assembly GCA_026413305.1 of Hydrozoanthus tunicans. Classification (NCBI taxonomy): domain Eukaryota; kingdom Metazoa; phylum Cnidaria; class Anthozoa; order Zoantharia; family Hydrozoanthidae; genus Hydrozoanthus; species Hydrozoanthus tunicans. The sequence continues at coordinate 8,998 of JAOBAT010133186.1, read as the reverse complement.
CTAACGACGCGAGTTTACTTGAAAAGCGGTAATGAGTAGCTAGTTTAACAGCTCGATAATAATTTCTTGCTTAAAGCATGAAAAGGTCACCCAGAAATAAAATCTCGAAAGCGTTGTTGAGCCTCAAGCAAGCCCTACTTAGAGTTTTTTGATCATGCCGGCTATAACAAGTATAAGGCGATTTTCATAATCATTCGTTTGTTTATCCCGCAATATGACTTTTGCTCTCAAAACTTCCTTCAAATAAGACATTTTTGTAGTCAGTGATGTGCAATGTGTTTTGGCGGCCACAGGTCTTATAAATACCAGAGTATCCGGGACGTAAAGTCCTTTTTCCTTTCTAAATCTAAGGTATTTTTGATAACGATTCGCAGCGTTTACTTTCTCTAAATTTTATTTGGGCAACAGGCTTCGGTATACAATTGCTGAGCAGAACATAATGTACAATCTTGCAACTGATAACTATGATCAGATAGTCACACCATAACTATTCAGGAGACACTAATTCAGCATAACTTGCAAAATTGTAAGTAATTTTAAAAGTGTCTTACTGATAAACTTGATTATTTCAGTAGATTTATTTTTTTCAATTTGAATTGTACACATGGAAATGTATAAAGATAGTTAAATAAATGACTTTCAAATTAAAATTCAAACTTTTAGCCTTTAGAAATACTAATAACTCATTAAGTTGTTGTTAAATACAAGTTTAAGCTTCGTATATTTTAGAAACATAAATACTTGCATAGCTGTGAGACCTTTACTAATTCAGCATAACTTGCAAAATTGTAAGTAACTTTAAAAGTGTCTTACTGATAAAAAAAAATCACGTGTTTCGAGAGAGAGTTACACTTATCAGTTCTGACTGTTGGATGCCGAAATTTTTAGTTTGAATTCGTTTTTGGGCTTTGCTTGTGTATAATGTACCATGTTTGTATGATGACCAGGTCCCAACTTTGCTTCACTGCCTTCAGCTAACATATTTTACAACCAATTTTTCACCAACATATTTGACCCGGTATTGGCATGAATTGAACGATTCAGCTTGTATATAGTTTGCATTTGGTCTTGCTAGCATTTGGGGTTTGGTTTCAACTTTAGTACTAATACAAGTTCAACGGCATTAATCAGTCCCCCGGAGAAATTTCTTACGGTTGTGAGATTTCACTAACCATGCAGTTCCACTGAGTTTTCTTAGCCAAGTTTTCCTTGAGAAGCCGGCTCGGAGTTTTCACTGACAAGCCGGGAAAGCCAGGATTCGAGACTCAGTTCCGAGCTTTTGACCAGGTTTTTGTTCTAAGCAAAGGTAATTTATTGAAGTTTTAACTTTGATATTTTAGCTTTGAGTTAAACAAGTTTTATGAGGAATCATGAGGTTACATGTTTATGGCATGGAGGGAAATTGGAAAATTCTTAATTTTTCGCGGTATACCGACACGAGAAAGCGTTATACCAATTAATTTTACTAATCCCAAGTGTTTTTCGAGTTAAAAAGACTTTAAAACCTCTAGCTGGAAACTTTCGGAAATTATCGGAAATGATTTAAAAGCGTTTCTGAGACATTTTTATGGACTTTTAAATTTCCGGATATTTGGAAATCTCTCAAAGTTTTGAAAAATTTTCGAAAATGGCTGGAAAACGTTTCTAAGGCATTTTTAAGAAAATCTTGTGAAGTTATTTTGTCCTCAGGATAAAAAATCCCCGTTGATACTCAATCAAATCAAAACAATTTTGCCCTCTGTGTTTTAAAAGAGTATAACACGAAGAAAACAACAAAGCACTGTCCCAATGATGGCATAATTCGCCGTTTAAATGCTTTTTGCTTTTTGCCAGAAAAGATAAAACAAATCCAACTTATGTTTCAGTCGTTTTTAGTTTCACACGGAAAGGCTTTAACAGTGTTCTAAAAAATATAACTATGGAGCCAAATGCCATTTACTTATAACCCAAGGCTCTCTTCCTTGGAAGTTCTATTTTCGAAGCTGTTGATGCTATTTTCGGCCGGAACCACGTGTGAGATTGTCGTCACATGTTGCCATCAGGACACTTCGTTTCCAACGATAGTCGTAGACACAAATTGAGCAAGAGCCCACTCGCTTAAAATAATGACATAATTTCCATGGCCATGGGGCGTGCAAATATAGAATTCTAGATTGTTTTGCTGACAAAAGAGATAACGCATGGAATGGCCGGGAAAATGGTCGCCTTAGAATATAATCAGCGTGGGTATCCGGTCCAAAGCAGGATGTCGGAAGTGTGTGGGCATCTTGCCACGACATCCTTCTTTCACTTTAATATCTAAATGGATTTGGGTTTATGTTGGTTGAATGAGATGAGATTCTAAACGAATTAAACGGTGTTATAGATACAATAGTAGTGATTTTCACCTTACTAGGCTAGATTTCGAATTCAGTTTGGAATAAGTTGAAAGGATCCCGAGGAAATGACATCTTTTAAATTAGTAACTTACGACCTTCTATTTCGTGGCCGACTAAAAAAACGAGTTTTCCACTTTAAAATGAAAATGAGTTTGTTCGTGGTTTGGAATATGGAAACTATTATAAATCTAGGGCGGGCAAAGATCGGATGATCTTTTGAATGACTTGAAAGTATTTTAAGAATTTCAACCTCGAATGTTACTAGAATATTTCTTATTTTTTGTGCGTGTGTCGATGGCTCAATAAGTTCACCACTGAACATTTAATGTAAAAGATTAACCCTGTCCCGTACAGTACTCTGGTGGTGCTTAAAAAATGTAGAAAAACCACTAGCTTCCTTAGTTCGTCTACATTCGAAGTAGATATCAAGCGATATTGCACGGTCACTGAGTAACACGTAACAGTTCAATATATGGCGCGCGAATTCGGCAAGTAGAAGCTGCTTCTGTAGTAAAACTGGAGGATTGAAGAAAACCAGGCTTGATCATGAGTTATGCAGATATGTTCTCTACTGTCCATGTGCTTCCAGCCTCAACGTGTTCAAAACCTGTTCTTAAATTTTTGTGACTTCTTTAGAATTTTTTAAATGGATAATTCCCTCGTTAAATTTCTTTTGAACCATTTTTTTATGAACAGAAAACCTTTGTCTGATTAAGACAGTCCAGTAGCCGAAAGCTTAAAATTTTTAAATTTTTAACCTTCACCTACATTCCCTTTACCTTCACTTAATCATTTATAGAAGAAAGCTTATTAAAAGTTGTTGGCAAAAAGTTGTGTGAAACTAATTTAAAAAGCGAAGAACAGGAATCAACGTTGACATGCAGTTCTTTGGTTTGTTGGTATATGTGAATTCTTTGTCATTCGACAATTTTACCCGGCTGATATGGATGCATAACTTATGATTAACATATACATGTATTGATAAAAAAAAACTTTTTAGTTTAATTTGGTTCAGTCGAAGTCCGGCACTACTAGTGCTATAATATCCAAGCTTTTTCTTTAGAAATCCGAAGATTACCAGTTGCTAACCATTTTTTTTACAATGAAGTCAACTAGCAAGTTATAATGAAATGCTTACCAGCTATCTATTAATTACTGAAGCTAAATAATTTGTAATTAACCTTTTAAAATTTTAACGGTAATACTCTCAACTATGACTATATGATTAACACTAAGTTAGTTGTAATAGTCACTCCATCACTAGTGATTCAATCTCCGTGGAATTTTAAAAATACCTTCGGTGAAACCTGAGCCTGTAAGGCGATAACAGCTGTCAAGTCATCAAGTCTAGTGTTTATAGGTCAAAAACGTTCAGAATTTTATTTTCAAGATGTAACTTGTTTTTACGTTAAACGTCGCGTAAGTTGATTTTCGCTAGAGTACTTTTTAGTCGGTGACTATGTGAGCGGAAAATCTTACAGAAGTATTTGCTCAAGTTCCTGACGGAGATTGAAACCGACATGGAAGGGTCGTCTCGTCTTGGCCAACAGGCACAGTCTCGTCGAACATTCTCTCACAAGTCGAGTTTGCTTTCAACTCGTGAATGGTCGGAAGCCGATTATTTACTCGCAGAAACTGTGGTAAGAGAGTAAAATTATTCTGAGTTTTGAAAGCAACACAATTAGAGACATGAGTAAGATGCTTCTGCATTTGTTCATTGGTGATCATCCTTAATTAGAACAACAGATGCGAGAGTTGATGAGTCACGCTATCTAATATTGCAAGTTGCTGGTGTATCTTAAAACAAATGAACAGTAATATATTTGGCAGTTTTCTGGTCAAAAGATGTAACAATTTTGCTTTAACAACTAATATGGCGTTCATAAGGAAAAATCATACTCTATCGAAAAAGGTACGTCATACCCTATCGAAAAAGGTACGACCGGAAACGCATTTTATCAGTTTATGACTCGAACGGGTTAACCCTTTCCCCCGGGACCCTTTCAGAGTCAATCAGTTATCAACATTTGATTTCTCCTTACATAACACATATAACATGAAAACATTTGATAATATAAAAAAAATAACAATCAATCAAACAAAGGAAAATGTTGAAGATGAAAAGTAAAAATTTTCGAAACTTCTTCCATGAGAGTTATCGGCTCTATGTAGTTGGGAGAATTTACCAATACAACTCGTCAACTGGGCCTGAAATTGAAAAGGTTTTTAAATAACTTGGCTAACGACCAAAAATTTAAAATTTCTGTCAAGATTAGAACTTTGATGTTCGCATTTACTAACTGTAATTTGAGGCCCATGTTTTACCAGCGGAAATGTTTTCAAAACCTTCATGTCAGGCATTATTTTTTTGTTTTTAATTTTAATATGAAAACAAATATAAAAGTGAACATATTCTTAAAGGACATAATAAAACAAAAACCTTAGAGAGGTCACGTGACTTAATAATGACTATTTTTGCAATTCCACAGCAATAACCGCTTGGCATTTGGTTTTCATTCCACAGTTATAAAAACTATGCTAGCCGATCAAAGATTCGAGGTTTTGAATTAATTAACTAAGCCTTTTTTTTCGCATACAATTTTCTTTTGCGTTTTGACTAAAAAGCTGCCGGGTTAGCATTTATTATATTCTTTTAGAACAAAAACTACTTCGCTATATATAAGTTACAGTTAAGACAAAATAACTTTCTTTTAAAAATTTCGACTATTCGAACTGAACACGCGCGTACGCGAACCATTCCAAAACGTTAGGAGAAAATACCCGTGTATAAAACTTTATGAAGCCATTTCATTCTTTCTTCATGATCACCAATCTTACACAAAACTTATACTGTCGGCATATACACCTCCCAGGGCTTTGTAAACTATGATAAACAATCAGTGTAACAAAAATAGCAACCCATTATGACACAGTAGCGAGACGCAATCGACTGCTGTGTGTTTGTACAGACGTCTTTGCCATGCGACGTGACCAAAGCACATATTTTTCTCCCAGGCACTTTAGTCTGGTTCCGAGTGGAAACATTTCTGAGTGATCCGGTCAAATTCTTTAGAATCCAATCAATGCGTGAAAGAAAGGAGCTGGGTAGAGTAAAAGACCAGGGACGTAGCCAGGATTTCTAGAAAGGGGGGTTCCAAATTGGTTCCAATTAACGAAAACGGTTGGTCTAAAATCCTTATATTACGTACGTACAAGAGTTTGGTGTTTACGCTACGCAAACAGAAGGCGCCTTGGTTGCAAACATATACCACAGTGACATTCACTGTACTTATTGTAAGCATAGAACGAAAAGAAAACTTTCAGGAATCGAGAGCCCATTACACTTTTGCTGGGATAAAATCACTGTCAAGAATAGGAGGGGGAGAGGGGGGGTCCCTAACGCGAGAGGGGGGGGGGGAGTTCTGGAACCCCTGTAACCCTCCCCTGGCTACGCCCCTGAAGCCAGCTTGCCCACAGGCCTACCGCCCGAAAAGTGTGTTTTGTTCAGTTGAGCTCTCTTGGAGGTTTGTAAGCAAACTCGCACAGAATTTGTCCACGTATTCTTCTCCCGTAGTACACTAAATTTTAAATAAAGGCAACAGTAAACGTAACTTTGCGGCCCGATCCCAAACAACCTTAAAACTTCAACAAATCCCCAACTAATTCGCCTAGCTCTAAATGTGAACACATCACAAAGAAACGATCGTTTACTGTGACTTTTATTTAAAAGCATATGTAATGCGGGAGGAGATTACGAGGACGAATTTTTTTTCTGTGCGAGTTCACTGACAAACTGCGAGAGAGCTCAACTGAACGGAAGGCACACACTTCGGGTGGTAATCCCGTGGCTTACCCTATCATTTAGCCAGTTTACTCGTCTTCCAATGTTTATTTTGTTGTCCTGTTATTTTGTAATTACCTTGCTCCTTTCCTTTCCCACCACAATACTAACTGTTCAATGTATGTGTCAATTTAAAGAATTGAGCTAATAGGAGCATAAAATGTTAGAATATAGAAGCAGTCTTTAGAGGGTAAAGCCTCTGGCTTGTATGATGAAGTCGAGAAATAGTCAATTTGAGATCAAACACGTCAAACACGCGAACAAAGGAGAGGAACCTTGTACGTATATGTTACCCTCTCTCCTCCCTACAGCCGCTTCGTTTTAAAACTATATACTAAAGGTCATTTTATCGCAAATTTTAATTTTCTTTCTGTAAGAATAAAAAAAGGACTGTTCTTAGTCTTTAGGATCATAGTTCTTTTTTTATTGTGATTGAAACATTTAAGGTTAGGTTTCCTTCTGTTGAAAACTTTGACATGTGAAAACAAAGCAACTGACATATCAATTGACGGATGCGCAGAAAGAATACAGTGTAGTCTTCGGCGCAGACGCTTGAACCCTTTAGTCCCAGACAGTTGTCAACATCTAATTTACAAAGCACATGTGGGAGTCGATCAATTAAAGCGAGTTCCAAAAATGAGAAGTAAATTCTCCCAAACTTGTTCGATAAAAAATATGGAGTCTAGGAGAATTTACTATTGGTGTGACTGGCAGCGACGCAGGCTAAATGAAACGTTGTTTTAGTATTTTTTGATAAAAAAAGGGAATAACTTGATTAATTTTTCCTTTTTGACCTGAGAAAAAGGATACACTTTTGCATCTGGCGTGTATAGTGAGTTATTCCAATTTTACCTCTTATCCTTCTAAAAACAATTTCACATAAACTAAAATTTTCTATTTGGGTTAAAAGACTTTGACGGTAAAGATGTTGATAATGACTGGTACTGAAAAGGTAGATGGTATAGTCAAACAATTTCACATAGGGCTGCCACATTTTTATGTATATTAGATTATTCGTTTTTATCTAATTTTAGCGTGTTCTGAATATCAGTCAATTTTTCAAAATAGCTAAAATCGCTAATACTAGTAGCCGCTAAAATAGTAACATGAAGTTATACTAGTTATTATGCTATAACTACTGCAGATTACGATGAAAATGTAAGCCCATCAAGATTATCTCGATGCCAGATTAGATAATGAGGTTGAAAAAAGAATAAATGTTGCGGGCTGAACTCGGAAAAAAGGAAAGTTACTGGTTCTTAAAAAAGCGTATAACTCTTGGCAGTTCGAGGTACCAGGGCTCAACTACTACATTTCTGTTAACACAACCATCTTCTGATGGGAAAAAAGCACACGATCGACGAAAAGCAAAAGTTGTGCATGACAAAGTTCTACGAAAGCGACTACAATGAGAATCCGATTCAAAAAGAGTTTCGAAAAAGATAGTTCAGAAATGTTTGCTTTACTCAGTCTTTATTGATTGATATGATAATCGTTATGAATATACATGCTTCTTTAAACGATGCTTTAATAGTCTCACGAATCAACCTGCAGATATATAATTCTGTAAACCAGCGTTCGTTTAAATCTTGGTAGTTTATTGACAAATGTTTTTTTCCACAATGAAGCTCCTGATTTTTTATTATTTTAATTTTTATTATGTATCTTTTATAAAGCGAAGAGTTAAAACAACTTTGACTCGATCAGATATTGCACGAGAAAACAACAAAGAAACCGAGTCGTGTGGAACATGCCGATGCTTCGAGCAAAAAAAATAGTTTGAGTGAAAAATACTTTGAAAGCATTGATGCGTTCGCTGTTTGTTTATTTATATTTTTTGTAATTAGTCACAGAATCTGTTACACATTTGAATTGTTTGTTGGTTTGCTGGCAGCAATTTGTTTTCGGCTGGCAAACCCGCAACGCCGGTCGTCATATACAATTCATATCACACCAAAGTTTATTTTGATTTCTTGGTTGCTTAGAAAAAAATTGCGATAACAATCAAACGTCATTAACGAATCAAAGCATCCTTGCGACAAGTTCTTTATTTCACAAATCCTTCTTCGATGGCGGGAAGGTCGCCTACTCGAAGACGTAAAGTTAGTGCTACAAACGTTTGGGAAGCCAAAGAATTGAGTAGAGCGAGGAAAACAAGTTTGGAAAGCGGCCATGAGAAAAAAATGAGGCCTTCTTCAAGTCCCGGGGCCGTTTATGCTGGTTGGCAGAGTGAGGCTAATTATATGGCTCAGCTCGAACAAGTTTGCGTTGGCGTAAGTTCTAATTTACACACTGCTCTAGAAATGATACAAAAAAACTTAAAACTTAGCTCGTGGCGTCTAAGTTCACATAATGCTGACTAAAGTGACAAAATACTGAGCGGGCCGTTTTTCGTAGTCTCTTGTTGTCATTTGTTCCAGCAATTTTTCTAGTTTGTGATTTCGTTTGAGTCTAGATCTAGATAAACGATAAACTGCAGCGACCACACCGGCAGCTTTTGCGTTTTTTTGTTTACATAATCGTGTAGTATTAGTCATCACGTCTTTTTTAATCAAGCCCCGAAGTATGTCTCGTCATGATCAACAATTCACAGCTTTAAAAGCTATTTTCATGAAATTCAAACGCGCTCTGTTGAAGTGAAGCAGTTTAATGCGCTCGTTTTCAATTGATCAAACCGAAGTTCAAAGTAACACTATATTAAGGAGTGAGTCTTTGTAAGAAGCGACCGGTCGATTTTGGCGTCCGAAAAAATTATCCTTGATATTTTGTTGGAAGATTA
>JAOBAT010133185.1:0-35059 GCA_026413305.1 Hydrozoanthus tunicans | reverse complement strand
TGGGGAGGGGTGGGGTAGAGGGTATGTGCCGCCACCCACCACCTCCCCCGACAAAATTGGGTTCCTTAAAAATACCATTGTTTTGGCTTCTTCTCTAACTGAACATTAAAGAATAGACAAGAAGTGCTTGACAGTTCATAATCACTTGAAATCGTCTCGGGGAAAATGTTGGCGAATCCACGATAAATTCGCAGGGATAAATTGACCAAATTCGTTTTCCAATGCAGTCATAAACAATGCAACACTTTTGGCTTAGTTTTCTTTTTTCGATTCAAAACATACATAGAAATGAGAACATTTTAAGAACAGTTGAGGATGAAATCGCGAAAAAATAATTAAGAACAATGAGCCTCGGCCAAACTTACTGGTTATTTAAAGTCCCTATCTAGCTTAATTTTCAACTTTTTTTTTATTAAAACTGTTGTCATCTTCAAACTCAAAATTCGAATAACTAAAGAAACCTTCCATTTCTAAGTATGCTTTTTAATCAAAAAAGATCGGAATGAAAATTTTGACCGAGCAGGCCGGGGACTGGTAACCTGTGACGTAGCAGCAGTAAGTTTGTTGATTTTGCTTAAATAACTTCATTCTCTTAAAATTGTCGTAAAATTACTATTAACTCAAACAATTTCAACAGAATAACTTATTGTTTAAAGTTATAACAATGTGATTACCGTTACCGGAACTAATTTTTTTGAGATAAAATCAAAAATGATCAGTTTCTGCTTCATGCCTTCTGCTACGTCATCATTGCACGCTTGAAGTCTAAAAAATGTAACAGGAACGGCGAGAAAAAGTTTATTTTCGAAAATTACTTTTCTTAAAAGGGTTGTACTTTTCATCTGGAACTTCAAAAAACAAGCTTGATAGGGACTTTAAAAAAACGTGCACACCATTAAAACAAATCATACACATGTCATTAGCATATGTTGCTAGTACTGGCAATCAAGTAAAATCGTCTGACTGTGACACCCATTCTATTTGCAGAATGGTTTTTTAAAGTTGAATAAACTTGTTACTAAACTCGCAACCAGTGCAACTACAAATGTAATTGCACTGTTCTTATTTGTAATTGCACTGTTGGGATTAACAAAGAGGCCTTCGTTCAACCAGATTGCAATCATTTTTTATGCATATTATTAGATTTGTGTTGCATAAAAACGCCAAATAAGGAAAATATCAAAAATGGTATAAAAATTTAAAAAGTAGTTTGAAACAAACGTTTTCGACTTATAAAGTCATCTTCAGGTAAATATAAGTCGAAAAACGTTTGTTTTAAACTACCTTTTAACTTTGTATACCATTTTTGATATTTTATTAGATTTGTAATTGCACTGTTTGGGATTTACACAGAGGCTCTTGTCCAATCAGATTCCAGTAGCTTTTCTATGCATTTTATCAACGGACTAACCAACTAGAATTCGTTTGTGTCGGGAAACTACGTCTTTTTACGAATGTTGGAATAGAGTTTCATGCTCGAATCAGTCTGTTATCGTGTTCGTGTGTTTGTGAGCGTGTTCGTGTTTGATGGTAATCGTGTTTATGTTGATGCTCGTGCTCGTAATCGCGTTCATCTCCGCGTTCGTGTTCTTCGTGTGTTTTCTATTATTTACTTCTCCATTTCCCTTTTTCCCAAGAAAACATAGCTAATATTGTCTTTATTTTTTCCATAGGTTATACTTTTTGAAATTTGCTTTGTTCTGTATATATCTGCCGACATCAACCCACTGAGAAAGTATGCGACGTCAACACGTTTTGAGCCCAGAAGCCTTGAAAGAATTGGATTACTTCGAAAAATATTCCTTCAACACGACTTGAACAAAAGGAACTCTTGTGTTGTACGCTCACAAATGACTCAGTATTCTATACCGTCAGTGACCTGCAGAGCTGATTGTTTCCCAAAAAAGTGCAAATTGAAAAGAAGGCTAGCATATATAACAATAGATTGTAAACCTGATTATAACGAAGACTTAAAATATCTTCAGGTTTGCAAAACGCTTAAGTAGGCACAGAGTTCTGTACTAAAACATCTCACTCGTTATAAAGCTTTTACACATTAAGAATGAATGTGCACTAAACATGTATAGACGAACTCCAATTCACAGTTATAAAAAAAAAACAATAGATGCAAGTTATGTACACAGCGTTCCAACAAAAATATTTCTATTAAAAACAACTTAAAGATGAGCCATATTTAAATGTAAACAGGTACATCAAGAGTTGAAATAAAATTAAAAACAAAATTGACTGCTGAATGTTTTTCTAAGAACAATAGTGTAGTAACTATATGTCAGTTTACAAAAGTAAAAAACAACTCTAGACCTCGGGTGAACCAATAAGAGTTATACTAAAGTTTTAGAGTTTGTCGCCCATGGCTAAATTATAAGAAGGAATAACACCAAATCTACTCTTCAAGACAAGCAAAATGAATGGTCACTTTGTAGGGTTTCATCAACTGGTTCAAAAGCTAGAATAATTAACACCAATCATTTCTACTCTTCAAGACAGAAGCAAAACGATCACTTATAATAAGGTTCCATCAAGTGCTTCAAAAAGTTAGAATGAATAACACCAATCATTTCTACTCTTCAACACGAGCAAAATGAATAGGCATTTTATGGGGATTCATCAACTGGTTCAAAAGTTGGAATGAATAACACCAATCATTTCTACTCTTCAAGACGAGCAAAATGAAGTCATTTTATGGGGTCTCATCAACTGGTTCAAAAGTTGGAATGAATAACACCAATCATTTCTACTCTTCAAGACAAGCAAAATGAATGGTCACTTTTTAGGGCTTCGTCAGCTACTTCAGAAGATAGAACTTTATATTGTATTAATTGTGAAACTGGGTTTGACAGATAACAGAGAGTCTAGTACGTATACCTTGACTATATAAACTTCATAATTATTTTATTGCAAATATTTCAATGAATAGCAATTTCTAATAATAGAAAACAAAGGAGACAAAACAAGCTAGATAAATATAGTAAATATCATTTCAATTAAAATTAAATAAACTTTGATGCAGCGCAATATTTATTGGTTAAATTAAAGTTCCCTCAATATTCTCGAATAACACACTGCTACTGGGGCATTGTTCAAAACTATCATTACTTTCTGTCTCTGCCGAGATGGCCGATGCAGTATCATAGTCCGAAGTATCTAAACTCATACTCGAGTGCAGGTTTTGGTGTGATTTGCTCTGTTTTGGGACTGTCTCCTCTAGAATTATAGTGTTCCCATCTGGATCACTGGTGAGCCAGGTACTTCCTTCGGAGGGGATCGGAGACCCTACCAAATAAGGAGCCAACGAATTGACGCTTGGAATTTTGAATTTCAGCCGAACGGCATTGGTTGGTTTTGGCCAAATGTGGGGTAGATATTTTAGCGATAGCTGAACATCGAGACCGCACTGGCTATACACTGAGATACAGCAAAAGTTTGACGAACTGTAGTCAGATTTTTTCGCTGTTACGGCTTCATAAAAATTCTTCATTTTCGAAAAATTTTTCACGAAGATATGAAACCGTAAGTGTTCGTTCCCATAATGCACCGGGTTGATTGACCAAAGAGGTAGTTCCGGAGTTAACATGAAAAAGTCTTGTTTTGCCGTAACACGTGGCCTCGCTTCTTTTGGTAAATCTATCCGATGATGAAACTTCCAAGGAGGGAGATTAAAACTGTCTTGAACTGTTAACGCGGATAAATGTCCAAACTTCTCGAATAGAAACAACATGATACAGGTAGATGGGCAGTCTAATATTTGTTCCCCACTGTCCTCTGTATAGCTGTCCATTTCGGACACAACTAATGATGCACTCATCACCTCACCTTCATTGAAATTGATGAATTGAAATGTGGGATCAATACCTTCTAGGAGTGGGCCGTAAAGTTTCTTGAGCAAGTCTATTTCTTCTGTGTTCGCTCGTATTTGAAGGGTGCATCGGTAGGGGTCTGGGGCGAGCAGCAGATCCATTTTTGGTTGATCGTGAACTGAGAACCCTTCATCGCATAGCGAATTATCCCACTCTGGATGCTGCTTTATTGGGAAGTTTCTGCATGTGTCCCTTTCGACACAGCTGGTCCATTGAACTGTTACCATAGCAACAACCTACAGGTCTGGCGCCTAAAGAGACAGTTTTAATACAGTCAGAGAGTTGAAAGGCCAGCCCCGATCGCAATTCATTGTAGCACAACCCTGTTAGTTCGAACTCCGAATACGAAACGAAAAACAGTTCGAATTAACAGGGTTCGAATTATCGAGTTCGAGTTTACTGGTTTTGTATCTAAGACCAAATCCTTGGGAAATTTGATATTGTTCGAATTAGCGGGGACTTCAATTTCGAATTGCAGGGGTTCAACTAAATCTCTGATATAAGTTTTATTTTGTAAAACCTAACACAAAAAAGAAGCAGAAATGTAAAAAAAAACCGCCAATTAGGTTTTACGTTTATCCTACATTTAGAAAACTCTACTTCAACAATCATTACAACTAAATTAATTTTCCAAGATGTTATTTACTTATATCAGTATTTGAAAGTATAATAATGACATATTAATTATTGGTGCCGCAGCTATTTTAAGGCAATTAGCCCTACATAGAATCCATGCAATGGAAACTGAACTCAAGTCAAGTGGGGCGAACAAATTTTGAACAGTAGATATTTTTCGGTCTTTCAAGTGTTCTCCGAGCAACGTAATATTAAAACAAAAAGTAGGAATAGTAAAGCAAATCTTGACAAAGTTATTCGTTGAAAAATTTTCAACAAGTTGCTCAACTCTTGCCACCTTAAGAAAGTAATTTGTAGCCGGATAAGAACAAGCAATGCCGAGTGTAAAGACAAAGAGAAAATGCATGAGTTCACATTTAATCTGCGTGCTTTAATTTCGTTCTATAATGAAGCGTAACTTGAACATTTCATATTTAGAGTTATAACTCTAACAGAACATTCTGCCAATAAAGATTTCGGTTAAACTTTTTGTTTGCCTTCAAGAAACAAAATAGCAATGCAGAAATGAAAAGAGTAAATAAAAAACAAAATATATTCTGAGGCGTCGTTAGTGATTACTTTCATAATTAATCTAACAACAAAAGAACAATTTAGTGCTTAATGAAATTCACTTGAAAACTAAAAAATAAGCACGCACATTATATTAGTCGCTCTTATGAGAAATTCCTTTAATTCATATAAAACACAGTATTAGACAAACAAAACTTATAAAATGATATCCTATCCGAAAAAAATAGCTTTCAAAAATTAATTATTTGTCTTTGTTGATTATAAATCGTTTTTTGGAAATGTTTGCAAAGACCACGTGAAGCTTAGCGTTGCTAAAGGCTGCGGTATTTAGCGACTCTTTGTTAAATATTGAAGGCTGGCGTCAAAAGTTACAAACAGCCATTATAAATTATTCTATTAGACTTCTCTTATGTCCTCTGCTAAGCTAAATCCTTTCTCGAGCCTAAATGGCTCATAGGGTCGGCGCTTATCTCTGGTTTCTATAGTGTTAAGCGGATGAGAGTCTTTAACTCCCCCTGGACAGGACACTAACCTATCGCAGGTTAGCCCCCAGCAGAACTGGTACTCATTTATACAGATGAGTCGATTGGAACAAAGTCAGGTAAAGTGTCTTTTTCAAGGACACCACACAGTTGTCTGACCGGGGCTCGAACTCGCGACCCTAGGATTACGAGTCGAACATAACCGCTCGGCCAAAGCAGCTGACCGTATAACCTTTGATTCCGTTGTTATTGACCGCTACACAAAAGAGCTGTCGGCAAAACATTGGTTTCGTCTTTTTGTTTCAACTGATTACATCGTATTTCCTTCAGATAGGAACGTTTACTGCAATACACTTATAAATATTCTTTGAACAACTCCATTGGGTGCAATATACTTGAATATTGCTTTGAAACAATTAATATTATAATTCGCTAGATCTTTGAACAAGATATATTACAGTTTTTTAGGTGAAACTGCACGTCTACAAAGCTCTTTCAAAGGGACGCATTTAAGAGTGAGTCAACGCATTATAACAGGGTTTAGACACAAAGATGGCAAAGCACGGAACAGCAATGAGAGCAATGAGGTCATTTCTAAATTCGTCAGAGCTACCGTAAAATTTACAAAGCCACTTTTCGCTTTTGTTACGTCAACAATATATGAGTATCTCAATCCTTTTCCAGATCTTATTAGGGTTCTTCTGTCGCAGGTAATTTTTACAGCCACGAATTAAGTACATGCATTAGAAAGATAAGTTTTGTTACTGCTTTTTATTAGCTGGACAACTCTTGGTTATCATACTTGATGTGCAAACTGGGTTTGATGGATAATTTTAATACGAAGGAAATATGGATTGCATGAGTTAAGTGAAGTTCACTGAAAAATAACAACTGGCCGACCGAATTGCAAGGAATGCGTTTCTAAAACGAAATTTAAAAAAACTACGAGAATTTCTCGAGTTTCGCGTCTGTTTTGATACAAATAACCATGGCATTTTCAACAATCAAACACCATAAAATTAATAATTGTGTTGTTTGTTTTGCAATTCAAAATTTTAATACGGTACAAAACACGTTCAAAGACACTTTTCTTCTCCAACGAACAACCGTGAATAGTGAAAAAATATTTTCTTGGTATAAATTTGAACGTTTGAATTTATTATATTCTGACCACCGGACGATGACCAATAAATGTCTGCCATCTTATTTACTCGACCCATTGAAAATGATGAGTTTCAATCGGTTTGTTGATATAGAAATTAACTGAGCAAAAAGTTGCGAGCATGTTCTCTATTCAATGTCCTTGTTTAGGAGAACTTGCAATGAACACTCGCAAGGCTTCATCGATGTCAACCGAATCTAAACAAATGAAAAGCAATTTTCTGCGTTTGTTGAGCACATCAAGCGAAACGACTGCCGGCAGGTGAAGATTTTGACCACAAATTCGAGTACTGTAACGTCAAGTAAACGCTATTTGTTTGTCGTTATAGAAAAGTTTGTTCCTTTGTATAACATTGATGAAATAAAGTGTGACAGTAAAAAGCGGAATATCGATGGTCTAGTGGCTTCCTTACCTCGGTAATCCTTGGCCGTTTGATTTCGCTTCTAGCGCCTCCTTGCTGTGCGATCAAAACATGCAGTGTTTATAACACATTAATAGCACATCCGGATCAGTTTTGTGTTCCTTCAAACACGGAGATTCAAAAATATTTCCTCAAAAAACCTTGCAAGTAAACAAACGATTAAACGCCACAAACAAAAGCTTTTCGCCGCTTGTACTTCGTTACTGTTTTGTCAACGAAATTAGAATTTTTAAAAACGTGTTTCGCAAGTCAGACGAACAATTGCTCTCCCCTGCCGCGACACTAGAGGTATTGTTTTGAAGAGAGCCAATAAAAAGAAGCTTGATAGAAATATTTGAATAACAGACGTAATAATAGTCGATTAAATAAGCCATTCTTATGTCAATAAAATGATCTCAGAAAAAAGTATACCGTAGTTGCCGGATAATTTGAAAACCGCAAAGGGTTTCGGCAACATTAGAAAACGGATAAATTGTTGCTGCAAAGGTTTATCCGCTTGGGTAAAAACCGAGAACGAATTTTTCTTAAACTTAAAGATCCAAGTCCGTCAAAAGTATAAGATTTAAAAGAAGAAAATATGTATAGAATTGTTTGTGGACTGACATCATCAATCATTTTTAAAAAGTCCGTTTTTTGTCCAATCATAACACAATAACTTAGGCAGTGTAAAACGGAGACGTTTAAAAAAATTCGCGTCCACACGCACGGACCGTCTTTTAATACATTAGTCCACAAGTTCACGCAACATACACTTGTTATTGTACCTTAGGCCGTTTAAATGCGAAAACAAGTAAATTGAAAGAAAAAGGAAGGACAGACTCGTATGTGTGGTCAACGGATGAAGTAGAGCTGCCTTTGGAAGTTACTCACGACACAAAGTCTCTCGCGTTAAAATAGACTGTGAGACGTGTCAAATCAGGTATATTCTGATCTTTGCGCATTGCTTCATAAGCAGTACTCATCGTCCGAAGATGTAGAAGAATTCGGCAAAGAAGAAATTACAAAGGATGTTGTAACTTTGACATCATCGTGTTTTCGACCGTCCAGACGAATACGATAAATCTCCGTTTTTAAAAATATACAATCTGGAGAGCCCCGGGTGGAGAGCCTGTTCAAAAACCTCCGTATTTGTGGCCGAAAACGCCGTTTACGTGTGAACGGGAGGTACAAACGGAGAACAAAGATTCTTAGTTTTCGAAAATGTCCGGATACGTGTGGACAGGACCTTTTGAAAATCACCTTTGAACTGAAAAGTTTTAGCGGGTGAAAATTCCATGGTTTGTTCAGTTTTGGTTTGAAGTAGTTAACACTTCTTCTTCTTCCGTTTATTTCACTCTCCATCTCTACAAAGCAAGGCAATTTGTCTAGATCTATAGAAATTTCCTTTCAAGAAAACGAAAGATTTCTAAGAAAAGAAAAACACGTTTATTACTTGAATCACTGAGTGTGGCAAAGTTCGCGCGTGATCAGCCTAACATTTGTAACAAACGTGTTTTGACAGTTGGTCAACTACAAAATGTCGCAAGTGGCATAAAACAGAGAAAAGTTTAGGTTGTCTTAAATATCTTGTGTTTTTAAAGCAAACTTTTTCAGTATCGTGATCCGAAACGGACACGAAGCAACTACTTCGATTCCGTCCGCCATTTTGTTTGGATGTTTCGGAGGTAAATATTGTCTCATATCTACTATTTCTAAACCAATCAAATCGCGTGTAACCGAGCTGGTATATACTACTTATCAAAGTTTGACTTGTCTAATTTTCGCTTAGACACTTGTTTAAATTTCGCGGAAAATTTACTAAGACAAAATGCTGCAAAACTGCAAAACTTTTTAAGCTAATTTTAGATATGTGTGATGTCACACGATTTGAAAGGCGGGAGATCCGCATCACATTTTATCGGTCAAACTCATAATTTGCATAGCTGCTAGCCCAGTTTCTCACTGGTTTGCACTAATTAAACACTAGTACAGAGCAGCCTGGAATCCTTTCAAACTACTTGAGGTCATGAGTTTTCGTTGTATGGTCTGAATTACTTTTATTGACATTGATTGCACTTTTTTTAAAGCTTTTATTGGGATCTAAAAGCACTTTTAATTTATCAATCTATAGTCAAGTAGAAGTGTTGGAAAAGCCCTTAGAGCTTTAAAAAATAGTTAACACCAAAGACAAAATGGCTTCAGTAGCACTTAACTCAAACACACCTATATATCTTCCTTTATTCTAAGTTTAAGAAAGAGTGTCCCTTGAAGGGAAAACAGTGTACACTAGCTTGGTAACCAAGGGATCAGTTTCCGGCTTTCTAGTGACGCGGTGTGATACGCAAAAAAAAAATTGCCTAAATGTTTTGTTTTTCTCGATAACGATTAATAGCGTAGGATCGCCCGGGGCTTTTTTTTTTCTCACTTTTCAGTTCTAGCGATGTTTTGAAATGGCTGGAACCACGCTTAAAGTTGGTCTTGTCCTTTTAAAAGTCTGAAAAAAATTAGATTTATCATTCAAAACGATCAGAATGTTTGGTCATTTTGTTAAATTCAATAACCGCGGAATACAAACAAAAGCCAGTTCTGGGCTAAGCGCAAGCGAAGGTGTCAACTATGCACTGAATAATTCATTCACTTGTGAGTTCACAAAGAAGTTTCAGAAGAAAGAGCGCGCTCGTTTCACTTACCCTAACGAAAGTCGCGCTAAGGTCATCACGAAGCGTTTCTATAGCAACCCGTTGAACTAATAATGAAATAGGCGGGCTTTGTTAGTCGTGCCAAAGCAAGTCAAATTTCCAAAAAACATTGAAACTATTTTGATTGAGGTTTCAAGTTATACGGTGTTAACATTTACAGTACTAAAAGAAGTAAATCCCATAGTAGTTTAGTTTTGCTTCGAGTTAGCAAAGACAGTCTCCCCGCGGTGAAGGACGGTTATGCACTTATTTTCTCTCCCAGTCCCTGCGCGCGTGTAGCTTTTTTTCGCAGTCTCTGCGGAGCAGAGAGGTGTTTAATATATGCCAGCGCGACAACTGATCTATGGAAGTTTCCTTTCAAAAAAAACGAACGATTTTTAAGAATACTTTTTTCATTTGAATCACTGAGCGCGGAAAACTCAAGCGTGAGCAGCCTTACATATACCAAACGTGTTTTGACAGTTTGTCAACTGCAAAGGTCGTAAATGGTGCAAAACAGAGAATTTCTTTCGGGTCTTTTGAATGTCCCGTGTTTTATAGCAAAGTTTCTCAGTATCGTGACCCGTAACGGACAGGAATTAACTACTCCCGTCCGCCATTTTTTAACGGTGTTATTATCTACTATTTCAGAGGAAAATATTGTCTCACATTTACTATCTCTAAACCAATCAAATCGCGCGTAAGCGAGCTTGTATAGACTAAAATCAATTGTCCAACCACAGCCTCACTCGTTGCATGGGCAATGATTTAATATGAAAATCGCATAAACATTGCAAAGCATCATAGATGTTTTAGCGTCCCATACGCAGTGTATATACAACTAAAGACGAGTCCTTTTTTCTGACCAATTACAGCAGTTTGCGTGTCACTCTTCAGTGCGAAGTTAGCGTCCGCACTCGCAGTACATCGGTACATTCTGGTCCTTCATTTCCCAGTAGTCCTCAAAACGAGGCTGCCCTTGTGCCGTGTACACCTTCGAACACAGACCCGCCTTCCGTTTTAAAATCTTGATTTTGACGATTTTAGCTCTGCACTTAAATATCCCGTACCAACAGTTATTGCTTGAGCATGTTACGGTGCGTAGATAGCGCGGGAAGTAATCGCTTCCGAGATTTTTCCACACCTTTCTCGTCTGACACGTCCAGGGGGCTGGAAGCGAGATCGTGCTAACATCAATTTTTTGACCTCTTCTCACTCGGTGTGAGAGAAACGTGATATTGTGGTGCGACAGCGATGACGGTTGGCCAGCGTACGGGTGTGAGGTTTGTGGGCGGTCAGTGGCCATGTATCGGTCGTTAAACGATGGTCCTAGGCGGCGCATCAGGACAGATCTCTTCACCGGCTGGCAGAGCGGGTTCTGAGTTGTGATTTGTAGTGATGATTCGAAAGCTGTATCAACCAGGGACAAACTCACGAACAGCGTAAAAGGAAGTAGGAGACAGGCCTGAAAATAGACAAGTACATGGTCGGTGGTTTAGAAATCTTCACGAAAAACAATAGAGACTTTAAGGCCGATGCACACTTGAGGTAAAGAGCTGAGCTGTTTGCTCAGGGTGTGCGAAAAATTTTAGTGAGATTTTTGCCTCGAGAGCTCGAATCTCACTAATATTTTGCCTCACACTTGCGGAACAAGCTGAGCAAACAGCCTCGCGAGCAAACAGCTCAGCTCTTTACCTCAAGTGTGCGCCAACCTTTAAGGACCAGGCGTCGGTGTTGCCACAGAGCGAAACCAGAAATCAAATATGAGCAATTAACGCGTACTTGCACACGTCATGCGGCCGTGGTGATCATTACGCAGCTGAAAAGCGTCTTGGCTGCCTCCGTGACGATCACTACGACCGCATGACGTGTGCAAGTACGCGTCAACTACTGCTATCTGATTTCCGGTTTGCCTCCGAGGCAACACAGACTTTAAGATACAAACAGAATACGACATCTGGGAGCGACACGGAAAGAATGGTAAAAGTGAAACAACTGCCTTGGGAGGGCTCGTACGATCTACAAACTAAAGATTGATATACCGGCCCAAAGAACTAAGGTTTTTACTCGCAAAATGTAATTACGTAGTTGGAATTAATGAATGAAATTTTAGCTTTAGCTAGATTATACAGAAATCTTCCTTTTCAGCTGGTTCAATTTGTACCAAACTTTTTCTAAAACTTGTTTGTTAAACGAAGCAAACAGTCTAGATTGGGTTGATCTTTTAATCGTTCTGACAAAGATCATTCAAACTTATCAAAATGATAAGTGGTGTGAATACATTTCACATGCAAGTCGTTTGTATCTGACTAGTAATAGTTATCACTAGAGCTGCCCCCGACTTCTTGGCGAATAAAATAAACACGCTTTCGCGTCACGGGCAATCCCTTGTGGGCTTGTGGGGACACCCACAGATCCTTTGTTGAACACTTCCGAATCTAGATACTTTATGGTATACCGAGACGTTATTTTTATTTACTCTCTACACGAGGGTTTCTACCATGCATCCTTGGGTTTTGGCCTTCTGGACAAAACCTCGCAAGGGCAACAACATGGAATACATTTAATTTGGGGATACAATTTTACCAGTTGATGAATCCGCCTTATGTACAGAGTTTATTGGTGGAAAAGATTGACGCTATTTAGAAACACATTTTGGGCACTCGACAATTAGGGCATTCAGCTAACTTTTGAAAGAAGTACCTAAAATTCCAACCTGAAAACTTTTTAAGTTTTAGCTACTCTGAAAATTTTCCAGTGAGTTAGATCAGTATTGTTAGAAACAATTCCAGGACATCCAGAAATGCTTCAGTAAAGATACAAAAAGCAACTTCTTGCTTTGGATTGCATCTATTTTAAACGAAAATAATTTACCACCAAATCTCAAAAGGAAGAAATCAAATTGAAGAGGTGTTTAACAGAGGGAGAGAGAGCGAAATAAAAAGTAGAGACGAGGATTAAACGAAACTGAAGCGTTTGACCGCATGCAGAAGAACTGAAAGCTAAGGAGACGTGAAAGACGAATAATCTCCCAAACAAACAATAAAAATGTAAGCAAGAAAGAAAACGAGAATGCAAACAGAGCTTCGAAAATGCAAACAGCAGATGATATAGATTGCAGGAATGAGATAGACAATTAGGAGTGTTAAAGAGAGTAAGTGAGGGCTCCGATATTATACCTAACTTGACAATTACACTGCGTTTGCGAAGATACACTAAAATATTGTCTTCAAACCTGTAAAACTGACAGCATGGGTTTTCTAGACATGGTTTAAAAATATTTCCTGTTCCTGGATCGTGGAGCACTTTACATATGTTGCTACTATACGACCGAATTACTTAAATACTCTAAGGTGGATAAAAGTCACACGAAGCCCGATAAGCGGGGTCATTAACCTACTACTGGCCGGGAGTCAACCTTTTAAAATGCACCATCAATGGAAGCAATTATTTCAGTTTGGCTAACCAGCCAGGCAGAAAAATCTTCGGGCATTGAAATATATTTAGGAAGAAAAGCTATCATATCGCTTTGGTTAAAACAAACGTATAGAATCCGTTAAATATCCTGTAAAAACTGGAAATTTGAACAAAATGTATTGTATTGTACTGTATTGAATTTCAGTAAATTCAAGAGGGAGATACGTCAAACTCGCTGTGTTTCTTGCCGCGAATTCTCATACCTGAAAGATTATCATGGAACTGAAACAACGCATTATAATAATAGAATTGCTTTAAAGGTTGTTGACATAAACTGGCCTTAAAATATATGTTACTTTGCAATGATGAGGGTCACAAGATATTTTCTAAAACTTCGAAACAATCAGAACAAGATTGAAGTGAATAACAGCCATTTGATCGTCAGCGTAAAATGCGAAAAAAGCGATTTTGGAAATTTAGGTTGCCCGTCTTTCAAGAAGAGAAATAAGCCTCTATTTTCAAGTTACAAAAAGTAATGACGAAAATTTCATACCAGCTGGAATCACATCAACAGGAAGTGAGAAAAATTAGCTGAAAAAGTGACAATAACAAACTTTCACAAGTTGAGATTTGCACGTGCAAGGCATGCGGCTTTCAAATCATTTTTTGATTGTTTATCAGCTCATGTGGTGATAAGCCAAACTAAAGAATGTTAATTCTATATTTTCATAGCAAAGTCAAAACAACTGAAAGACATCATCCTGAGTTCTCTGTTTAAGTTGCAATGGATATGACTGTTCATACTTAAAGTGCTACTGTAGGGAAATCTTCAAACTAGTTTAAAATATCTAAAATTAAATTTTGACCCGGATAATTTCCGCTTAGACACTCAGTTACCGGTTTTCAAAGAAGAAGATAAAAACCCTATTTCAGCGCTAAAGCTGCGAACCTTCTTAAGCTCATTAGATATCTGTGATGTCATAATCCTTATAAAGGCACGAGATCAATCTCACTTTTCCAGTCAAATTCCTATGCTCATGACAAAGTTCGCGTGGCTGGTGGCCAAGTGTATAAAGTGCATAAGAAGTGAAAAATTCTATTACTTCCGTGCAAAGACCTTGCTAAATAAGGAAAAACGATGAAGAAATTTTGCTAAAATCTTTCCTGATTCTTGAGATATTTACGTTAAAAATTTTCATCTGATGACGTCTTGAGTGGTTCCAACAAATTTGCATTTTTTCAAAATCTGCTGCCAATCCGTAACATTTGGGTGTATTTTAGCTAAAGTTGGATTATTGATATACATCAATAATCCAACTTTAGCTAAAATAACTGATGATCCATATGCATTGGATACCCAAGGCATATGGATCATCAGTCCAAGCCTGGCTGAAACCCTCCCAAATTTTACGGATTGGCAACAAATTTTAGAAAAATGCAAATTTGTCGGAACCACTGGTGACGTCATCAGATGCAATTTTTAAATGTTGACATCTCGAGAACCAGGAATGATTTTGGCAATTTTTTTTCACCATTATTCCTCATTTAGCAAGGTCTATCCACTGAAGTAATAAAACTTTTAATTTCGCACGCACTTTAAGCCAAAATTCACTAATTCCCTGTAAAGGCTAGTGTAGAGCAGCTTGAAGTCCTTTCAAACTAAGTGACGTCATAAATCGCCGTGATCGTATGTTATGAACTTTATTCGCACTGATGCACTATTTTGAAAGGATGTTTCGAGTACTTTAATAAATGGTCCGCGGAAACACCTTTATCCATTAACAGTCGAATAGAGGTGTTGGAAAAATGGCATCAGTAGTGTTTCAAGTTTTCACACTGTAGTTAAGACACGCTAAACCAAATATTGTTCTTCGTAAGATCTCCGTGTAAAGTTACTTTTTCCCTGGGGCTATAGAGCAATTGCAAGATCAGATCCAAGAACTATGAAGTACACGTCTCTCCTTTAGTTTTTGAGTAATGGACGACTGCACAGCAATCGTTATTTACAAGCACAACAAAAGTCGTCTTTCAATAAAAGTTCAAAAGAATATGTTACGCAAAACGAAGCTTGGTTGTGCTAAAAAAGAGAATATTCAAATCATCGCCATTATGCATAGAGTCTCTATCTAACTTTTTGCACACAAACATGATTTCACAAAGCAACTATATACAACACATTTTGTTGTACTGTCTGAAATACCTTTTATCTACCCTCAAAAAGTGATTTCAGTAATGTTTTTTTTTTGCTGCGAGAGAGCTATGGACAAATGGAGTTCCTTGTTCAAACAAAAGTAACGCAGATGGAGGAGATGTTATGGCAAAATTAACGTCGGCCAGTAATAATCGCGCTCCTTCTTGCTAAAAAGATATATTTGCTGTGCTTCCAATGACACAGTCACAGATTCAGTAAAACTTCATGATGTTTTAATGTCAGAAAGCGCATGACTGTTAATGTGCCATTAAGATTTTTTCCCTGTAATCAGAAGAACTCGCCGGAGTGCCATCTGTAAAATAATTGCTGATCATCGATGGTACAAACTTGTTAATGAACCGGGAAGTCTAATTTTGGAAATCCTTGAGCCAATCTCACAAGTACCTAAAAATACACACAAAACACTCTTTTTTTACGTAAATATACTTTATAAGAATATTGAGGCTGAAATTGGCTAACTTTTAAGAATATTTCAGTTAATACTGAGGCTCAAACCTTTTTTAGGAATATAAATTTGCATGTTTGAAAAAAAAACACACACACATTACTATAGTATCTGAACAAAGTCCAGATTGAGTACCTTTCGTATTCCGGCTTATACAGCTAAATCTTAACTTAACACTAAAAAGGCAATATTTTCTTGAAAGCCAAAATTGCAGCTCCGACAAAGTGGCTAAATCAAGGCAGCGCCAACAGACGAGAGCAATACTCAATCATTAATAAAAACGGAAATTCCATGTCACCGATATTCCCAAAACTAGGAATAATTTTAGTTTAAGTTCGGCCAAAAAATAAGAACATTCAGCCCGGTTCCGAAAAACAGTATTCTTATAAAAAAAAAAGAAAGAGTTAGTAACAAAAACATACGGAAAAAAATGAAAAATTGTCATATTTTCAATAAAAGTAGCAATTGCTCGAACCTACAGCGGGTAAAATCTATACCTTGCGTGTTTTAGTCGCTCTCTTCTGAACAAAAATATCCATTCTTATAAACCACGGATGAAAATTCTTTCAAATGTTGACTTGAAACCATTTGAGACATAATCTCAGCAAACTACGGTACAGCTGATGAGATGGAAGTTAAATATAAAGCGTATCAAGTTAGGATTAGCCAGCAGCATTTACCGGCTACCGGAAACAAATCTGGAGAAACAGCACGAATAGCAAAAAGACATTTCTAAGAAGAACGACCCTGCTACATTTGAGACCGTGCGAAACTGAGTTAAAATACTGACTTTGCCGAACTCAAAAATTATTGGTTATTTTTATCTTAGAAGTAACAGCTTGTCTCGGTTAAGTTTGTTTTACCGTCACAAAAAATATACTACACATATTCAAAATCCTCGAAAATTGATTAGAAACTCGTTTTATATCCGGGTAACTTCCGTTGTGTGCTTTTCGCTACTCTTTGTAGTTTTCAGGGTTTATGGAAAAATGAAACACTGCTTGAAGTAACTTGTTTGAAACTTCAATTTCTCATCAGAATGTTACTATACTTAGAATGATTGCCATAAAGATAGATTAAACATATGACTATAAATTAAACTATGGTAAATTTTCAAAGGCAAGTCAATTATCTTCTAAAAATAGCTACGTTTTTATATGTTTTTAAGTTATGCTCGGCGTTAAAATCTAGTAAAGTCCACGTTGATTCAGATTATTTAGTTTTCACTTGGTGTTTTGCTGTTTCCTGCAGTTTGTTTTGTAAACAATATTTCTCTGAATTGTCCACTTGGAAGGCGTGTTCGTCTAAAAAAAGATAACTAGAAAGGTCGATTTATTGAGCCCACGTTGTAGGCGAAATTCAAGTAAAAATATCAGGAAAGCCTATTTATAGCTATGCACAGGCATCCCACTGAGATGAAGTCGTAACCTCCTTTCTCTCTGGAGCAAACAAGTTGTGTCTTGAACAATGCTTTAAAGTGATTTTCCTCTATTCTCCGCAGGCAACCGTTCCAAGTGTGAGTGGCGATTGCAAATGGCATGTTTATTTACTATGCTGGTGAGAATGTTGTATTAGGTACGTTTAATGAAAAATGCAATTGTCAAAAAGAAACAAAAAACAAATGACAGCTGCAAAACTGCAGTAGATCGTTTCGGGGAAGGGACGAGGGACTCCCTATATTGGGGTGGTAGGTATGACCGTATTTTTAAAGGTTGTTAAAAGAAATCCTGGGTTAAAAAATATGAAGCTATTAGGCAGCTTCCAGTCCCTTGTTGAGCTGTGCGAACTGATAAGAAATTAAGATAAAGCCCTTTGAGAAACGTTCTATTACGCTCGCTTTTATTTATCGCATATCACGTTCAGCACAACACAAGAAGCTTTAGCGCCGACCCGCAAGATACCCGGGGAAAGTTTTCAGCTTTAAGTTAGTATTTTTTAGGGTGGAAAATTTTATCTCTTTGTTTTTTAGGGTTTTTTGGGCACTTTCCGAAGTTCATCTCTACCCTTTTAACCCCGAAGTACCCCCCCCCCCCTCCTTCCCTGGAATAGTTTGTTCCACGATTATTGCTACTCCAATGGTCTTGGACGTACTTATTTATGTATGCTAGTAAGAGGCATCAAAAACCAAATTTAAATACTCAGTAGTGGTTATTCTATTGTATCTAAAAAATAGAAATCGTATTTTTAAGCGTTTATGTTCCGAGTAATTTTAATTAAAAAAAGATGATTTCCTGTTACTCTTAAATTAAAACCTTTTGAAATAGATGTATATTTTGTATACTTATTTATGTTTGCTACGCTACTGTAGAAAGATTATGGATAACTACTGACACTTTGTTCTGAAAGTAAAGAGAAATTTGAAAAATAAAATCAAGCTTTTACTGCAACCTTGTTCACGATGAAGATGAAAAATACGGTTATCTGTTGGAAAACTTTTCGAAACACATGTTTATTGTATTAACCGGTATATAATGATTAATTGATAACTTCCAAGTCTGTGCAAGAAGAACTTTAAAAAAATACCTAAGAAGGATATGTTATCACTGGGGTATCAAGTTCGGTAGCTAAATTAACTGAAAGCCTGTGCTTTCTGACGTTGCATTGGCGATGGTGGGCTGGTCTCTCGATTTATGGATGTAACGTGGTGAACCCATGTGAACACATGTGATACAACAGTTTAATATACATTAATGGTTGTTTTTTGTACCTATTCTACTACAATCTCTTTCATTGCTCAAACAACATCCAAGAAATTCACTGCTATCATTTTTTAAATACAAACTTTCAAAGAATGTACCGCACTTAATCAAAATCTTCGAAAATTGATTAGAAATTCGTTTTATATCCGGATAACTTCCATTGTGTGTTTTCCGCTAGATTCTTTGGAGTATGCAAGGAACTTCTAAAAATGGCTAATGAAGGAGAAGGACATCGATCAACTGCAAACACCTAATTAAACTACCTTGTTTGAAAAACGAAACCTGTTTGTAGAACAACTGAGACTTTATTGTGAACAATGGACCTTAGAGCTCAATTTTTCATTAAAATGTTCAATAAATTAGTTGTTATGCTCACTGAAAGATTAGAACACATTTGATGTATTAAACAACGAACATTTGAAAAAAAAATCAAAGAGAATGAATGGTTATTTTTAAGGCTTCATTAACTGGTTCAAAAATTAGAATAAACAAAACCAATCACCTCTATTCTTCAAGGCAAGCAAAATGGATGGTCACTTTATAGGGTTTCAACAACTGGTTCAAAAATTATAATGAATATCACCAATCGTTTCTTCTCTTCAAGACAAGCAAAATGAATGGTCACTTTATAGGGCTTCATCAACTGGTTCAAAAGTAATCAAATTTCCGATTGGCCAATAAGAGAAATATAATTATTTATAAAGGTTTATGGGTAGTGCCTGTATAGGGATTTGCTTAAACGAAGGAGAAATTTGATGCAAATTCATTAATTTAGAAAATGTGTTGCAACAAGTCAAAAAAGTACTAAAAACACTAGTTAAGAGCTATAATCAATAAATTACTGCTTCTTAAAACTTGAGTAAAACTTTACTTTCGTTGTCAAAGCAGAAAAAAACTTCACTTCCACATGCTAGTTTTCAGACTAATCTCTATGTAAAGTTTAGAAATCATTTTGACTGATTTAGTCTTGTTGCAAGGAAAGAAAGAAGACCAGCTAAATTTGAAAAACAAATGTAGACAACTAAGAGTAGATTTAGCTCAATAACAATCGCGACTTTCTGCTTGGTTATCACAAATGCTGCATTCTGTATTTTACCTTATATAACTTTGATAGATCACTAAAGCTTGCTTAATCAGTCGTTTGAATTTCAAACCAGTGAGGACGCTTTTAAGAATCGAAACGGATAGCTAAACGTAGAATCTATAAATAAATTTATTCAAGAAACGCAATAGCACAAATTACGGACTGCACAGTATACGCTTCTACGGACCAAAGCTCTGGAACTCAGTAGACGAAGAACTGAAATCTCTGAGTGTCTTTTCGATTAAATCTAAATTAAAATTACGCTTGATTTCCGAATATTAAGCTTTTTTATGGTAATTCTTTTTTTTTTGTTTTTTATTTTTCGCCGCTTACTACGTTTGTACTGCTGATTTTTGGTTTTATTTTCTTGCTTTAATTTACAGTTGTTTTGTCACGT
Organism: Hydrozoanthus tunicans; assembly: GCA_026413305.1. Taxonomy (NCBI): domain Eukaryota; kingdom Metazoa; phylum Cnidaria; class Anthozoa; order Zoantharia; family Hydrozoanthidae; genus Hydrozoanthus; species Hydrozoanthus tunicans. Next base: position 15,059 of record JAOBAT010133185.1, on the reverse strand, counting down.
ATCCTTATATCAGTCTTGCACTGCTGGCCTTAAGTATATCGTTAGTTAATGTCTAAAGGCCACTTGTCTTGATTAGCCCTTATTGTTATATACAAGTGGCCTTCACTCTTCAATCTGTAAATTTCTTATTTTTTATATATGCTTGTCATTTTCTCCTGTCGATAATGAGTGTGAATTAAGTTGTTGTTGTAGAATTGGTGCATTAAACCCGTCTAGTCAGCTAAAGATTAGAATCCGATATGATGAGAAAACTTTACTTATAGTTTTTTAAAACAGTCATCGGCTTCTACTTCGCGAAACGTTCCGAGCAACAATTTTAAAGCAATTTTCTCTTTGCACGCAGCGTTGCATGCAATGTTGCACCGTGTAGCCACGGCTTTACAAGCAAGAAGAATGAAGCGAAGAGAAGAAAACCCGGCAAGACTTCACCTTACTTGACCTGTGATATGTTTGCATAAAAAATCTGTGCACTCAAATACCTAGCATTTATACTTGAGGTACATTACGTCATAACATCTTATTGTGAAATAACATATTTTTTGTTGCTTCGAGAGGAAACAAAGAGCTCCACAAAATTCTTTCAAAATATCTTGAATGCCTATTCTTTTCTTGTCAAGATTCCTAAAAAGAGTTGTGATAAACCAAAAACGGCTGCTTTGTAGCATAAATTTTTTTTCTAAGTTTTGAAAACGGCACGAGATTCTCAGAGTTCTATAAATCGATCTTCTCGCATTTTCTCGAGTATGTTGACATGCAAATGTTTGAGCGGTTTTGTAAGAAACAATAACTGAATTGAAATAGAAGCGCAAACACTAGCTGTGGATATTTAATGAAAGTTTGTATACAGCTCAAAATTCGAAATTACGTACAGCCACTACCGGGCTCTAGAATAAAAGTTAAATTCTACACTAAAAATAACCTTTTCTTTGTGCAAGTCGTCATCGCTTGCCAAAACATCTTTTCTTTCCTACATAATATTAAGAAAACAACAGACTCCTGCAGTGAATTTATTTCTTATCCATCCAAAAAAAAAACCCTATGAATTTCAAGTTTCTTTCACGTTAAGAATAAACATGTGAGTGTGTTATGACATAAATTGAGTTTTAGAGGTTAAACTTAGTAATGCAACGAGTTCAAAAGCGTTTTATATCCATACTGACAAGCAAAGACGAATCTGGATGTTAAAGAAAATCATAGGTTAAAGGTGAAAAAAAGGTAGCTTATGCAATTTGTGGTTGTTTACCCAAACAAGTCTAGGAAAAATCGCGCCGAGAATTGAGGCTTTTTTATGCTCAAAGTCTGGTAAAAATCAAAACAAACTCAAGACAGACAACAACGCATTTTGTTACAAAGAAGCACAAACATCGACAACTGTCATCATTTTTGGTTTTCAATCAATTGGGAATTGTAAACTTTAAAATTGGCTTCGAAAATAAGAAAATAACAAAGACAGAATTTAGATAACCTTTGTGAACAGCTTAGAATAAGAATTTTTTTTTCTTGAAATACAATGTTAACATCTAGTCTAGGAGTCATTGCAAAAACACTATTATAACAATGGATTACTTTAAATTATTTAAAATGTTGGTACAAGAATGGTTTCAAGTTAAATAATGTTTAATTTCTACCCAACTGGTCAAGCCAAGATTATAATCGGCCAAATCTTGAATCGAACCCTTTTCATACAAAAAAAGTAGAAAAACTGAAATAAGCCTCGTTCTTGTTCTTGCACTGAAACAACATTGTAGTATTTGTTATCAAATAGTGAATACAGGCAAGCATAAAATTTATTATTCTACATCAAGTTCTGACACTAAGTTCGAGGAAAAGATACTTCACACCGTTATGAGAGAGGGTCTGAAGGGAATGCGTTTGCAAGTCATATTTTGAAAAAAAAAATTATTATTCTAACTTATACAGTCTTATAGCACACGTAATATCAATTCGTCACTCATTGAATTGCATGAACAACATTCCCTTGACTAAAAAGTAACTATCAGTGTAGGAAACACTTAGAAAACTCACTTAGACAAATACCAAATACTTTGGAATGTACCTTGCGACTCATCACTTGGTAATTTGAAGTGACTCGTTGTTTTTCTTGTCACGGCCCTTTTGTCACGGCCCTTTTTCAGTTTTCGTAATGGCCTAATAAATGAGGTACAGTTCTTCTACCTAGCACTGAACAGTGCGTTTGACAGTGTTGAAGGTAAGAAGAGGAGTGGCCACCTCATTGGCAGTTGCTTCTCCAAATTCAGTAACGATCATCAATAGAATCCTTTTAGTTTTGTCAGCAGCAAGATGCGGGGGTTGAGGCGAACACTTCGCTTTGAAACCCATTTGCCTAAATGACGTGAAAACCTATTGTACACCGCTGCCACTTTCCTGTCTTTTGGGAAATCAAAACCTTAGGAAATTGATCAATTTGGTATAACAAAGAATAAGGGTTTCTGACAGTCTTTCCTTTTAACTGAATTACGCAGTGACGTTTCCATATTTAAACTGCACAACTAACTTTGACATTGCAACATCGTAAAAAGTTGAAAGTACGTTTACAACGAGCCGCACTTTCGTAATTGCTAATGCAGTTGGACAAATATTTGCCTAATCAAGTGCATTGATAGCAAGATATATGAGATAAATAAAAACAATATTTAAGTACTTAGATTTATCGTTAAAGAGCTGCAGACGCGCCTTACACAAGAACTGGTACCTTCCTCTTATCTCTAAAAGAAGGTAATTGCAAGGCTTTCCGAGTCTGTAGATCGTTAGATACGTAGACACATTCCCTTTAGCAAAAATGCTAATTTCCTGATGTACAAAATGAAAGGAAATAACTCGGTTTCAATTTAAATTGCTATTCTAAAGCCGGATTGTGAACGATTTCTTAAAAATTCAGTTTGAACCATTTTTATAAAAAAACTCGAAAACATAGCTTGACAAAACTAAAAATGAAAATTTGGATGAAAGACTAGTAATAGTAAGTTTAAATCAGCGATTAGATGTTTCAATGAAGTACGAAGCATATACTTGACATACTCAAACACGTTCAATGTTTGATAAGTTTTGTCCGCAGGCATCAATACACTTTGGCTCATAAAAATTTACAACATTTCAAAGTATGTGCAACTAAAATGGACCCTTTCTGATTCTTCAAAGGACATTTTGTAAAAACAATAGTTTTCAAATGAGCAGATGTATTAGACAGACTTATTTAGAGCCAGCTATTTTTTCTTCAAAATCTTACGCAAGGAAAACTAAAAACGTCCTCGACCATCTACATAACAACACACATGAATGGCATGTTTGTATGTAATTGCGTGTTGATGTCTGGATCCACCATGTTTATGTAAAGCCGAAGCTCCAGCAAATACTCATCGACAGGGTTTCGACAATGAAAACGTCATCAGTGATGTTGATGACATATGGAAGACTGAAAAAAGACGTTTGTGCTTAATGCTTAATCTATGTTTAGACCTAAACACTAATGTTTATCATCTTTCTATCTACAGATGAATGACGCGAAATTGAAGTGCACAGTTCATTTCATAGTTGATCACTGCAGCCACTTCACACAGGATCTCAATGTTGATAGCCAGATCTCAGCAACCAACTATTTTTTGGAGGATTCTCAATTCTTGTTCCTGTAATCTTTTCTCATTAAAAAGACAGCCCAACAGTGATTAAGCTCATAAAAATTGTTGTTACTGCGAATATCGTAGACACAAAGGTCTTGAACTCAGTTTCATTAACACACTCCCCTAAAGGGTCTTTCAGGAAGAATTTTTCACAACATTTTTTGATGGCCCGCTGCAATGAACAAATTATTGAGTACAAAGGAGACTCGAAACAACGAGGCCAAGTTGTAGTTGTAGTTTTAAAATAATTACATATTTTGAAAAGAGAGATATTCTAATTAAATTTAAGCTGATTCTTAGTAATCACTAAAGTATTTACTCTCAGTAATCAGTTAAAAATCTTCTCGAATCTCTATTAAATCAGCTACGATTTTAGGCCATAAATTATTTTTACAGTTCAAATCAATATTCTCGTTTTCACATGTTACTTATGTTCCAAGAGACAATAAACCAGTTCTTTCTTGTGGCAGATTTAGAAATTTGAAGAAAAGGAGCCAGCTGAAAAAAATAATTTGAATTATCGAAATTACCATGTTTTTACAAATGGCTTAATTTTGAAGTGTTGTAAAAAACATGATTTAATTATAAGTAAAAATGACAACAGTGGCCTTGTTATTTCCACTTAACCTTTTCAGTAAATTCTAAAAACTAGAACACGTGTTTTTGGGAGATTTTATTCCCATCTTCAGATTCTTCTTGTTTTGTCATTGCCAAATATTGCTTATTTGATAAGTATATGGAAGAGTAAAAATAATGATAAATATGAACAGGGATTTCTTTTTATTGTATCAAAAATTCAGAGCTACCTCTTTCTATCATTGTGTCAGCCCCCTTACAACCCACATAACCATGAGTATCGTCAGCAAGTCTTACCATAACAGTAATTTACGTTCAATACACTGAATGTGTACACCTGTTGTCCGTATTAACAACTATGTTGTTATAAAAATACAGTATTTTTTCTCTCTGTTTGTCAACAATCTTAAAAATTTAACCTTATTGGATCGCGGTAAAAAAGTTGATGGATGTTTGTTTTTTTTGCTAGAAAAAGCAATTCGCAAAAAACAAATTTGGAAAACGGCTGACAGCGTAATAAAGTACACAAAACCCACGACGTATGTTTTTATCGCTAGATTGTACACATCACTACCAACTTAAAGTGAAATAGGCTGCAACATATTTTTCACTATTAACAGGCAATCTTGGCAAAAGAAATACATCTTCTAGTTTGCTATTGCCTTGAAGAAAGACTAATAGATTTGAATGTTTGGTAACCAAACGTTGCCATGGAAATTGACTCAGCAGGTGAAATGTGGTATAGTAGAATATTTCCATTTTCAAACAAAAGTTCCATCCGTAGCAAGAAAATGCATCTTTCTTTATTTAAAAGGTAAAAACAACATTGTTTTATGAAACTCACACAGACAGGCATTTATAAAAACATATTCGCCTATTTACATAAATCTATTCAATTTTAATTTGTAATGCTATAATTTAAGGACTTTAAAAAGACCCGATGCCTCAATAACGAAAGATTTCGAACCCTTTTAAAGGCATTTTATACACACCTCTAGTTAAAAAAAGTAAATAAAAAGTAACTTGATCCCAAAAGAATTTCTAACAGCTGAGTTTATTCTCCTTTTTCGCAGGGCTGCTTGGATATTTAGTGCGCATGAGCGAAACCGGGGTACACCCAAATCAAATGAGCTTGCCAGTGAGTCTCATATTCTCAAACAAGTGTCGAACTTAGTTGGATCAGTTAAAGGTAATGATGAAAAGTACGCTCCGATCGATGTTAAAGATCAACAAACTTATCAACATTGCAATCAGTCAAACGTCGAATTTCACCTGCGCTTAGTATTTAAAATTTATCGTTCCCCCCTCAAAATTCAGTTAGTGAAAGAAAGAACTTTTGCAGCTGTCTTTATGCGAAAAACTCAGTTGCTTTCCGAGAATAAACATTAGAAAAACATTTCGCCGAGTAAAACTTGAATTTTTCATTTGACTATTCTAGCAGGTTTAGAACTTATAGCCACATTTTTACCGTAACCAAATTACGGCGTAACTTAATATTGCTAAAAACTTGGATGTTTGTTTAAAAACAGCACTTGCTCACTTGAGTAAGAAAGATAGGAGATTTGTTGAACTAACAGATAAAAAAATGTTAGGTTACAGCATACTTCGTTTCATATGAACTTAAATTATCATCTAAAAGTTTATAAATCCAAACTTTTTTGCGCTCGAAATATCACCAACATATTCCGTTATTTTTAAGATTTGTTAAATTCTTAGCTCGGTGTTTTGTTAAACGAAAATCCCTGAAAACAAAACTATTCTTTTCGATAAGATTGAAGAAGCAGCAAAACCATCTGCGTACTTATAATTTTTTAATGATCTCGATCTTTTAGACAAAATCATATCTCTACGTAAATTAACATCAAAATATTCGGCAGAAACTTATCAACATACACTTAAATTATTAAATAAGTCTTTAGGATGCTTTCAAACCTTCGAAACTAATAGCCGGGTTATTTTGTCTTGTACCGAATGGTTTATCTAAAGGCTATAAAGTACATTCACTAAAATACATTTTACGTAATTAACTTTTAGATTTAGATGTTTTGCAAGTTATTTTACGGTATCTGAAAAAATGCCATGTGTTCTTAAAGGTCCGCAAGTATTTTACTTATGTAAAGTTAACTCTAGGATTGCTTTAATGTTACTGACATCCCTGGTTTATATATGTTTAACAGCACCATACCTTAAGCATTTTGACTCGCTGGTGTTATCTTAGTTTTCTCTAGCTTTGTCGCTCTAATAGACAAGAGTCATACTTAAGCGTATATATATAGAACTTTTTTGGGCAGTTTTATAATGTTATTACTGAAAATGACACGTGACATTGCAGAGCGTCTTCTTAAAGCTTCCTCTTCTTTCGTGATGTTTCCTGAACAAACAATTTAAACAAATTATAAAAAAGGCGGAACATTTACATCAACAAATAGAAAACACTATGCATAATTAAAAGGGACCATTGGAAGCATATTAGATTTTAGACAAGCAAAAATGTAAAAGAATGAACAAGGTTTAATTTCTGGAAGTCTAAAAATCTTGTCGTCTTCTTCATAGCCTTGATTTTCGAATCTGGAACGCAAATTACAATTATCTTAAAGTCCAAACAACACTGGCTCATATATACAAGCACGTTTTTATAGGGAGTGTCGAAAGCATTTAGTTAAAGGTTCCAGTACTTGCAGGTGAAAAAGAAACTCGATCACACCAACCCACGTGTTCTACAACCACCTCATCTGTTTTGAAATGAGTTAAAAGCAGTGAACTTCCTAGAAAAAAGCATCGAGTAAATTTCATAAAAAATTCGTTTGCTTCTTGAAATAGTAGTCTCTGGAACAAAACCTCAAGAAGCAAAGATCTCAGAGGATAAAACTATACCGGAGGATGCTTAACCCTGTCGCTATGGATTTACCCTTGGAGGCAATTTAGTTTCAGGAACTTCTCGTGCTGATTCAACGGGTGGCTTGAGCAATCCTGCTTATATTGCTGTTTTAAAGTTGTTTGCCGCTGAGATTTCTAAATCAAAAGTTTGAATTCCTAAAAATTCTAAACATGTGCATGCATTTTTCGAAACACTTATATTCATATTCCTTTGAAGGAAAGCAAAACGGTCAACAATTTTTGCATGTTTCCTCAACTGGTTGAAAAAGTTGGTAGAGGAACACTAATTATATCTGCTCTTTCAAACAGGTTGGATTGCACCGAGAACACATGCGATTGAGGGAAATCAATCATTTCTGCAAGCAAAATTAAAGGCTCTTTCTGGTTTCTTAGCAATTGGGGTTTTCTACTATATGAGAGAATTCAGTCAGAAGTTTCACGAAGGGATTTCCTTTAGACTAGAATATGTTGTCAGCAAAGATGCCATCTTTTAGTGCATCAAAGGTCAAAAATTCAGAATTTCCTAGCAATATAACATCCTTAGCAACGAGACCGTCTAGATTCGTTTTCAAGCAGTCTTGGGATCTAGAAAGAACAGCCAACAAAATCTGAAAAATCTAGCATCAGCATGTTGCCACTTAAACTATAATTAATTGTGAACAACGCAGTAGATTCACAAAACGGTGATAAGAAAGCTCTAATCACGCTCATGTTGAGCTTTTGAGAGTTTGCCCACTGGTTCAAACGTTTGGATAATTTTTTGTTCAAATGTCATCTGGTTTCGCGTGGAAAATGATTGAACTGAGTGTCTTACGGTGATAAGAGTTATGCATATTCACTATGAATGCCTTGAAATGATCACAATGAATTGGTTATTAGCGCATGGAACATTAATTTGTTGTTAATACAAATCAAAACGACGCAGTCTCAAGGGGTCTTAAAGAACAACAGAATGACCGGGCTGTCAATGTTCCTTAAGAGTTGAAATTCCCAACTTGGATTTGTCAGTGGGCCGGAGAATCAAGTTTTTGTTAATATTCATCAATCGTAAACATTTGTCAATAACACCTTGAGGTGCTCATATCTCAGTAACAACTTCTATATCAAAAACTTTTTTTTAACAAAACCAAAAAAGATGTCCTTTTTAGGGAAGTCAGTGCTGACCTTGAATCTTTATTTCATCTTCAAAAGCCTTACAAATTTACGAATAGGTTCTTACGGATACATATTAAAATCGTTGGTCCAGACTAGCTTGCTACGTAAACATAACATGGTAATACATGAAAAGACAAACTTGATGTGATTGCAAACTTAAGCGTTTTTTAGTTGCTTTAGCTAAATTTATTAAAGAAATTGAGAACGCTTTTGAGTTCCCAATATTTGAACAAACAGTCGGATAGGTTAAAAGTACCGTTTAAGATTGCAAACTTTCACTACAAAGATCCAATATTGGATAATCATCTAAATTGTAAATAGTTGAAAACGTAGACTCCTTGCGCCTGAAGAGGGGGTCACGCTCGAAATGTCAACAGCCTTCCTTAAACCACCCACTGCAAAATTTTCAACAATAAACTTTTTGTAGTTGGTTTTCAATCTGTTCTATGCTTACTCGCCGACGCAACATGTTGCAGTCTTTTCAAAAATATAACAATCAGTATTTGACTCATCAAGTTGTTCTAAAACTGAAATTAAAAACCCCTAAAGAGAACGACGTTTCGGCCGTCTTACACGGCATTTTTAGATTTCTGCCGAGTCAGCATTTCAAAAACGACAGAGAAACGATGAAAGGAAGGGCTAGCGAATGTTCCCTTTGAAAAACGAAAGTCTCAGAAAATTGCGACTAGTTCTCGAAATCTCGTCAGCGTTTTTGTCATGTCTCGAGGTCTCGTTTTTTAAAAAATATCTTCTCGTTTCGCAGTCTTGGATTTTCTCACGACATGGCTCGCATTCTCGGCATTTCCGGCAGCGGCTAGAATCTCTATTTTGCTTGAAATTTTTTTGGTGTTAAATTCTTGATCGTTCTCGGATACGTATCGTAACTTTTCGGTCTCAAGATTATTCGTTGCTTTTCAATGTCTCGGGCTCGGATTTTAAAAACTAAAATAATCTCAACCAGTCTCTGATTTACCATTCGTTACTCCTAAAGGGATAAAAAAAACTATTGGGATGAAATTCTGAGCAAGAGTTTTCGTAAGTAGGTAAGTAGCCCTCACTTGGTTGTCATAAGGAAGAAAATGTTAAGGAAGAATGTGCAATAAGCAAGTGGGATTTAAAGAACATTCTTCAAACCACTTGATGAAGTCTACCGCGAAACTGTAACGTCAGTTGTTTCTTACAAAATACGCCATAACAAAACTTTTTGAAATCGTGACAAATATCTCTACTTGTGTTTCTAGTAGTGGTTGAAATCAAATTAATAAAGCTTCACTTTCCTTCGAAATGGCGACGAAAACTATACACAAAAAATCAATTTGAAATGCAACGTTTCTTTGCTGCAAAATGCGTCATAACACAGCTTTTTTGTACTGTAATAAATATCTCCGCTTGTGCTTCTATTTACGGGCTTAAACTAAGTTAGCACAGCTTCACTTTCACTTTCCCATAATGTCTCCTAACTATTTCAGGTAAACAACTGCAAAAACGAAATATAGAACCCCGGGGGGTGGGGGTACTCCCTATATTTGGGTGGTAGGTATTACCGTCGTATCTGTTGAAGGGGTTAAAACATACAGTCCGTTATTTTTGAGGGGTTGTTAAAAAAACCGGTGTTGAACCAAGAACCTGGTATTTTTAGGATTGAAAAAACGCGAAACTGTTCATTTACTTGTAGTCTCTTGTTTTTACTGATAAGAAATTAAGACAAAAGTCCTTACGAGAACATTCAAAATGTCGGTTTCAAGTGATATTTTTATTGTAAGTTCAAACCGAGAGGTATTTTTCTGGGTGGAAACGTATAGAACTAACCGAAAGTATTACATTCAACTGAATACGAGAAGTACGATCCATCCCTAGTGCGAAATCAGAGAAACCCAAAATAAATTCTAAAAAAAACTTCGATCTTTTACTCAAGGTCATTGTTAATTTTCAGTCTTCTGATACGAAGTAGCTATATGAGCAGTAGCCGGCTTTATCTAGAATCTAAATAATAGAAATTACACACATAAATTAACAATTGAGTAATAACAGGAAATTAACTCTACACTTTCTTTAAACTTGTTTTAAGTTTTAAACTTGTTTTAAGTTTTAAACTTGAAAATGAAATAAGTTTCGAAAAATGTGTTTTACCAAAACTGTAATTTTACCTTTTGTAACTACAGATACACAATGAACTTAAAAACAACAAATGAATATTATTTTATAAAGCACAATGAGCTGTTTCAATTGTTTTTTCTTCTTTTCATTAACTAGCGATGGGTATTTTTGAAATTTTAAATGAAAGAATGGTTATTATTTGTGACCTCAGTAACAATAATAGGTTTAGGCTGGTGCTTTCAGTTCTAAATTTTTTTTGCCAAAGTTGTTGGCGGCGCAATGGCCGAGTGGTTAGCGAATCCGACTCGTAATCCTAGGGTCGCGAGTTCGAGCCCCGGTCAGACCACTGTGTTGTGTTCTTGAACAAGACACTTTACCTGACTTTGTTCCAGTCGACTCAACTGTATAAATGAGCTAACCTGCGATAGATTAGTGTCCAGTCCAGGGGGAGTCAAAGACTCTCATACGCCTAACACTACAGAAATCGGAGATAAGCGCCGGCCCTATGAGCCACTTGGGCTCGCGAAAGGATTTAGCTACCTAGTGAGAGGCGAAGCAAAATGTCTCATTTACTGTTAGCGAGAAAACAGTGGAGTCCTATTAGCGATTTTCATTATTGAAAAGTCCGAAAAGATCGTGCTATGCTATGCTATTTTATTGCGTTCTATTTTAACAATAATTAAAAAAATAACAACAATGATAATAACAATTTTGATAAAAATTAACAATTACAAAAAATAATAACAAACTGATAACTATTCGCTTATGCACTGAAAACAAATTAAAACTATTTGATGACTGAAAAACTATAGCCAAAGTGTTATTATTTCTTTTTGAACAAGTTTTGTGGCAAAATTCGTCGTTTTTCCAACGAAGAAAGTTTGTAGTCTTTGGCTGCATGGTTTTTAAGCATATTTCCATCTGACTGGCTAACGTTGGAAGACATGGAATTAAAGGAAAATCGATCTTCATTCAAACCATCTTCGTTAATTCAACTTCCTATTTCGTCAAAATGCGGGCAAACGTCACAGTTGGTTTGACTTGAATTGATATCTACAAAGTCTACTCAAGTCATGACTAACCCGCAGGGTAAAATAAACTTCTGCCTTGTTGTGACACCTAGGCTTTCACTAAACTCTTCAAAATCTTTTGTTTCCCAACAATTTTGAAGCTTCAGAGCAGAAGAAATAGCAGAGTTAAGAAAGCAACCGGAAGAGCAAATATATCGATTTTGTAGTTGCAAAAACATGTCGGTCAAACTAATTTGATTTTTTTTTTCTTTTCATTCTCCGAACACCCTAAAATAATTTTCGCACATATGTTTCGTTCCAAACCTAAAATGATTGCTTTCAAATCAAGTACATACAGTAAAATTTCAAATTCATAACTATTCCCTATTTATTCCATATTTTTTTGCTGAGAAACTTCGTATTCTAAAGGACAACGTTTAAATTTTTTCACACTAGATTAGCAGTAAAATTATCATAAAGGTTGAATGTAATTGAGGCAGGTTTTTGATGTCTCAAACGCTACTTTTCATTTTTCCGGTACCACTCAGGTTACGATCGATCAGAGTCCTAAGCCATGTAAAGACACGAATGTCGATATAATCAAAACTCTTCGTCTTGTCAGCTTGCCTCCTGCAATTCTTCGTCTTCCGCTATCTTGGCGATGTCGTTTTTTTCAACTTCATTTGCAAACAAAGCAACCAATCACGCGACAGCTTTCATTTCAAATTTAATCTTATCAAAGAAATGGAAAAGATTAAAATATCTATCATTTGAAACAACTTCACAATGAATTTGCTTTTTTCAGCTGTTCTTAAAGTATACTTTTAACGATGTTTTGAACCCAAAAGAAACATGTTAAAGTTTTTAGTAGTTTTATAAGTGTCAATTAAAAGGCAGTTACTGAGAGTTAGAGTTCCTTGATTCTGTTTGTTCAACTTATGATACGAAGTCGTGTGAACACTCAGGAACCGGTATAACTGTCAATAGCATGAGTTCAATTGTTCGTTATTCTTGAAAACGAAAATAGAAGAGTAAGCAATCTCTTTCAAAACATTTAACGTCACGTCCGCGCTTATAAATGATTCTGATAAGAAACATATACGGAATTCAAAGAACAGATGTAACAGAAGCACAAGGGATATCTTACTGAGCCTGTAGAGTTGTATTGAAAGACACTACTATTTCTATTAAAATTAATAGATAAAGAATTTCTTGGCCGGTTGCTCTACGAATCTTTCTTAAAAAGGAACCTCATATATGTCATTTTAGGACTTAAAGATGAGTTCTAAGCACAAACGTGTATTAAATCATCTTACCATAGTGTGTTCGCACAAACGCTTTGTTTCTATCATATCCTCTGAGCTTTCAGTTGCTGCTTCCCTTCTGCGCTTGGCTCGCTTTCTTTACTAGAACCTCTTAGAACTCGTTGTGTCCTGTTATGCCCTTATAATAAATGCCGAACCTGCAACTAGGTAGCAAACGGGGTTACACGAGAAGAGTCGGAAAAACACTTTCTGATAGCGTGGGCGCGGGCGTCCCAACAATAATTCCTTAAAAGTCACGAACACTCTCGAACGTCTTGTAACACGGTCGTTATAAATTAATGGCCTTAGATCATATGACATAGCCAGTTCAGCAACTTCCGAGTGTTCTAGCCGCGCTCAGAAAACAAGAAATCAAATCTCAGTAACCAAGATTTCTCGGTTGGCTCTTAGAAAGTTGCGGTGACACCTTGACAAAGATAACCCACTGACAATGTTCGTGTGACTATAATGAAGTCCAATGCTGTCAATTTCTGTTAGCAGATGTGGTTTATATCCTACATCCTTAAACGAGACCTTTCCATGCCCTTACTTTACCTTTTCAGTTTTGGTAAATTCTCCCAACTAGAGCTCGTGATTTTCATTGAACAAGTTTGGGAGAATTTTGCTTTTCACCTTTAGTAGTTTGCTTTTATGATCAACTCTCATTTTCTCATTACCAATTGTCAAATTTTAAACATGTAATGTAAGGAGAAGTTAGATGCTGATGACTCACTGGGACATAAAGGGCTAGAGAGTTATAAAAAGGGGGTTAGCACAGGGCTATCAATGGTTTTTGTTTTTTCAGAAGGTTCGGTCTACCCTCATTTCACCGACAGTAACTATAGCAACTGCGAAGTTTGAATGCAACCATGTCTGATGACGCTATCGTCGTTTTTGGAACGCATTTTACGTAAACACACAAAATGCCTTGAAAGTGAGATATCGATTTTCCGGTACTGACAAGTAGTTTGTCGCTTTCAATCGTCTGAGATGTATTGAAAGCTTCCGGCCGGAAAAACATCGACGACACTGTTCGAGAGTTTCTTTTTCGTGAAAACCACAGCACTAATTCAAACTAATTCAATTACAGAGAAACCCAAGCCTTTACACCGATTAACTTAAGTAGATCTTAAGAGTATAAAAAAAACGGATATATATTCATTCTTGAGCGCCGTATTCATGAGAAGACAATTCCCTCGCTACGCAGTTAAAAAAGGCTAGTACTATAAAACCTTTTCAATGAATTAAAAAAAAAACACTTTCCTTTCAGCAACTTTTAATATTGTATCTAAAAATGCTCACGAGATCCTAGAGTTCCGGAAACACTTTGGCAAAATCCGTGAAAGCTGTAAACAGGATGTCCCAAACGAGAATTTTCAGTTCTTACAAAATGACAAGACTGAGTTTTCATCTCTATAGCGTTATAATATCTTGTTGGGTATGATTAAATGAAGAGAAGAAGAAAGAAAAAAAAAACGTTTCCCATTCTTGTGTCATAGAAAACTAGTTGCAAAACCAACAAAGCCAACTGTCCAAGGGGGAGGAGGAGGGTTACTCCTTGTATTTTGATGGTGGTTGTGACCGTCATATTTTTTAGGGGTTAAAATAGTCAGTCCAGTATTTTTTAGGAGGTGTTAAAGCAAGACCCGTGTTAAACCAAGAGCCTGGTATTATTTAGGGTTGAAAAACGCGAAGCTACTAGACTGCTTGCAGCTGATTAACAGCCAACGTGCCTACTGAACAAGAAGGTAAACGACGAAAGTCCTATCGCAAGCTAAGCGTCCTTCTACGTGCGCACCTTTATTTACTGTAATCTGTATGCATATCAAAAACATTATTTACATTGTCCAATGCACCAGATGCAACCTCCAATACATTGGAGAAACCAAACGTAGACTAATTAAAAGACCGCTTTAACGAACACAGACGACCAGTTGACAAAACTAACACAATCTCCAAGCTCACTACAGACTGTATCTGAACACTTTTTAACTGCCAATCACTCTGCCTCTGACATGCTTCTAATTCCCATTCAACAATTCTACTCTGTTCGAGATTCTATTCGCAAAGCTAGAGAAGCATTCTTAATAACCAAAGCTAATACTTTATAGAACCTAACGGCCTTAATAAACGTGACGAAACCTACTAACCTTTAACCTTGTCTTTTATGAGGTCTTTTCAAATTTCAAATTTCATGAAATCATGTTTTTCAACCGTTATTTTCTTTCACTGTTATTTTTAAGTTAAATTTCAAAGTTAGTTTTTTTTACTTCTCATATTTCTATTCCCGTTAAAGGTAACTCTAGATCTATTTGTTTTCACATTTCCGCTTCCAAATATATAAGTGAAAACCGTTGTAACTTCAAACCATACCTGAAGAAGGCTAGTATGGCTAGCCGAAA
>JAOBAT010133174.1:0-12215 GCA_026413305.1 Hydrozoanthus tunicans | reverse complement strand
AAGCGATGGCATTTTACTTGAGTTCATGGAATGAAAAGACTTGCAAACGGAGCGAACCGACAGTAAAACCCAAATTTCAATTGACCGATTACTGTTTTCTTGACTTAGTAAATGAGCCACATACTTCGAGAAATCAACTACGTTGTTCATAAAACGAATTGCGTTTGCCAACAAACAAACTGCGATTGCCAAAAAACGAACTGCGTTTGCCAAAAAACGAACTGCGTTTTCTAAAAAACGAACTGTGTTCACAAAACTAACCTTGAACACGTTCGTGCGTTTGAACGCGCGTTTGTTATCTCTTTGCTTCGTTCGCTGCGTTTTTTGTCAAATAAAGGGGAACGCGTTCGCATCCGTGCTTCAAAAAGGTCGGTTTTCGCATGGACTGTCACAATTAATGGAAAAAAATGAAAGTGGATTACCAATACAAAGTTAAATTTGGGAGTTGTAAGTATTTTTGGGGAGTGCTGCATTGGACAAATCTGATATTTCACACCTTATTTTTGAGCCCCCTCTCAGTTGTCTTAAAGAAAACTATTCATACCCCATTCATCTTTTATCCGAACCGGTACTCCCAATAAAAACTGATTGCTCCCTTGCTCTTGCATAAAACATTTTTTGACTAATCACTGAGCACAATTTCTGTTTGGCTAAACTTGTAGTGGTTTCTGCTCTATTCTACAGAATGATGTATTACCATATATAACAGAGATCATCTTATGGAGCAATGATAATAATGTAATTTGTTTGCTTAAAATTTGTATACATTATAATGCTTAATATCTAAATACAGTTACATTACATTCAATAAAATTGCACCACATATAGATCAAAACACTACTAAATAACTCCAAAGAAAATTATCTAACTTCATATTAAAATTCACGGCAAACTTACAAGTGTGTATGTGTTTACCATCAGATAAGAAAAGCCTGTAAAGAAAACAAAATATCAATGAGGCATACAAGCCTTAATAATTAGTGCTAGCTGTCACTGTAAGGAGATGTAAGAGGATTGAGGGGGGAGGGGAAGGTTGGGTTAACTTCCAAAATTTAAGATGAGGATGTGTTCAACGCTTTGCAAGCTCCTGAAAGTGCCAGTGCCAGTGGATATTAACCCTTTCAGCCCTAAGGCATTTGTCAACATCTAAATTCTCCCTACCGTAAACAAAAGAAAACAAGCCAGTTGGTACTGAGAATATGAAATTTGATCATCCACCAAAAACTCTGGAAGATGAATTAAGAAATTTTCCCAAACTTCTCATAGGAATACTATGGACTTAAGTGGGGAGAATTTACAAACTCATCTTTTGGCACTCTTAGGGGTTAAAGGGTTAAGGAAAAACGCTTTAAAATAGTGGATACACTATCCATTTATTGAAAGAATTGAATCAGCATGTTTTGTAGTTGAATCAATGTAATTATTAATAAACCATCAAGTTCGATTTGCATTGTCAGTTCAGGTTTATGACGCAAAAGTCAGATTCTTTAAGATAGAGGAATGAGTAGTATCAAATCATGGTGAAATGCAGGTGTATTTGAAATTTATACCTATAAAATTGCCAAATTGATAGTGGATGTTATCGCAAGGGGGGGCGGGTGGGTAAGCCCTTAACATCTAATGCCAAATCAGTTTTACGATGATCGTCATATACGGGCATAAAGCTGTTGCTGAGGTTTAGAGGAGCCTTGGTAACAAAGAAAACAGGCAGAAAATTGATCATTTGAGCAATATCACAGCCTGATTTTTATTCTGGCGTGACAACAAAGAACTTCTCATCGAAGAACGAGCAAGAGTTTTTTCGACACAAAATTTGTGACCAGATTCTTAAACAACCACTTCACATCTTTATTTTATGACTATATCCATGCGGTAACATAAAACCTACTTTAACTGGCCTAGCGAGTTCGTGAGTTCAAAAAGAAATTCTAGTTCAAAACCTGTTGACATTCGCTTCGATTCAAGTAAAATCTTGGTTATGAATGTTTTGTCATCTTTACCGTACTTTTAGTGTTATATAATGACACAGAGAGCAATACCTGAAGCGATCAGTGCCACTCCCTTGAGTATTCTGCATTTTTTTAATTGCCTATATGAAAAAATATAACGTTACAGTCAAACACTTCTAAAATAAATAATATGCGTGCATTTTGGTGAGTAGAATGAGTGCAAAATGCAAGCACTACTTGTATTACAACCACGTTTTATTTAAAAATACATACTAAATTATTTAGCATACTTACTAGAACCTGAAATACTGGCTTCTGGGGATGTTCTTCGGCGGGGCTGTTGAGTATCGCCTATTTACACGGAATTTTGAAATGGAAGTTGCTTTATTTCAATATGGCGGGAACACAGAACGATTTTATGGCGAAACTTGCTCAAGGGATGTCAAGATCAACCAAAAACTAAACCATAAACAACAAAAAATTACCTCTACAGCTCCTACAGTCAAATTCGCCACCATTTTGGAAGTAAGTACCAACAGACCCGAAGAACAACTTTAAAACCTACAAGTTTGGAAGATTCGAAGACCGTCCACTTCGCGCCAAATTTTCCAAGTGTTCTACGACGTCACGCGCATGCTACTAACTACGCTGAGATGAACCGCTGGTCAGCTGTCAGTCTTAGTCAGCAAAAGTAAAAGTGAAACAGAAAATGGCGGCGATAATTCAGCAAGTTGCAAGCCAGGCAAGGAAGACGTTTTTGGCCATGAATTCGCCAACATTTTTAGATCATCTGGAAAATCTGAAATCAATGGTAAGTATTGATCTTTAGATTTGTGTTCGTTAGATAATCGAAGTAACTTACGAAGTATTTTGATGATCTGTTCTTGGCACTATTAACTAGCTAAGATTATTTGTTAACGACCGGCAAATAACTAGAATCCTTTTCTAAATAGTCTTGTCAAAGCCATTGCGTCTTTAAAAATATTTTTTTCAATGGCTAATGGAACAGTAGGTTTTCGTGTTTTCTAAATCATATGTTTGAAACTAAATCTATCGCAAGTATGTGCGGAACGAAGCTATTAAGCTAAGCTACTCGAAGCTTAGTCGTTTTAAATATCAACACGTGAATTAATCGAGCATTTTTATTTATTAGGAATTTATTAAATTGTATTATTGGCGTGAAAGTGAAAACTCTTTGTTAAGTTTATTCATTGTTTTGAGAGAGATAAGCAATTTTTTACTTCTTTGCCCGTAAATTGCGAATTTGTTTTACGAATGTTTATGCTCCATACAGTATTAATAACCTTTTTTGGTTAGCTCGCTAGTACCACTACATCTAGAAAACTTGCTCGATATTGATGATTTTAGAGCGAAAGCTTCATTAAAAATATAAGTTAAAGAAAAGCGTAAACAAGCTATCAATGTTGGCAGAACTTAAGATAATTTTGGAACCCTCAAAATAACCACTTTAAAAAGTTGTTGTCCTTTATAATTAGAACTTAATTTACATTTCGCAGACATGCATTGTCGCACGATTTCATATTTGTTGTCGGTTTTACTTCGAATTTAAACCGATGTTCTTCCTAATCGAAACCTAAGAACCTAAAGAGATAAAAATTTGGCTCTAACATTACTTTTAAATGAGCTTGAATTAATCCCTTTGTAACATTTTAACAGAGATTGTGTGACAATTTAAGGCCAAGTAAAAAAATTATTAGTTTCCCATCCGGAATCATCAAAAACATGAGGCAGAATGTCCTTAGTATTTATAATTTTGTCTTTTTTTTGTTATTTTCAAAAAAAAATTTAAAGGTTTTATGACCCCATTGCTTTCAATGAAACAGTATGATATGTTCATATAGCTAACTTTGATATTAATTTATTACCTGCCAGCTTTTCATATAATTTTGATCCTTAATTACTCAAGAACTAGGAACTTTCAATTTCCAATACTAGCCTCCTTTGTTGTTTGGAAATCCCAACTTAAGATATATCAGTTTATATAGTTATTTTAGATCTCTAATTAGGGCAATACTGGTTTCTATACCAGGAAAATGTCTTGCGAGCAACAAGTTTTTGTTACTATTTCATGAATTCAAAATAATATTGCAATGTGCAAAATTTAATCAGAGCAATCTATTACTATATTCATTTATTTCTCAAGCACTGTTTTGGCTTTTCTTATCAGTGGTCTTCTGCTTCACCACCTTTCCTTGATCACAAATGGTAGTGCAGATGAAATAAGGCAGTTCACAACGAATACCAAAACTTAGAAAATTGGGTAGACTTAGCTATGTGAAAGCAGACTGAATGAGAAGTGACATTGACAATTTCTTATATATCATCAACGTTTGTTTAATTTATGTTTCATTTTGCTGCAGTCCTGATAATAATAATAAAGTCTCAGTTGTCACATTTTATATTTACACATCAGGTCATCAAAATGAAATGCAGTTTACTGTTTGTATTTTAAGTTTGGTTTATGTATGTATAGCAGAATCAGCTTTTTCACCAATTTTCAGATTTTGCTAAGATTTCTTTAGATATTAAAAGAAATAGTAAATATTGATAAAAAAAAAGAGTGGGCAGGCAAAAAGGAGGCAGGCAGGGACTGCAAAATTGATATATTTTTTACTTGTTCTAAGTTGTTGCTGATAGCAATGATTAGGGAACTGTTGTTTTTTTATAATTACAAGGTTTAGTTTATTGTTTTCACAAAGGGCAAGGTGTATTGGGTAGTTTGTCTGAATCCTCGATATTTTGAGATATAACTTGTTAGTTTAAGGGTTAAAACTAGGGCTCAATTAATTAGCAGTTTGTATGTACAAGTTTGAACACTTCATTTCACATCCAACATTAATTTTATTGACAGTCAAATAACTAGTTTTTACAAAATTAGTACACATTTTAATACTAGTTTTAATTACGCAGGTTATACTTAAAGTTAGTTACTAAATTAAGTAAAAATAGTTGAGAAGTATGAAGCTCTTCAAAAAACAAACATAATTATTAGAAAAAATTATTCCTTGAACAAACTTGAGTAATAAGAGTTTCACTTACAGTAATACTGTACATATTAAAAACAAATGATGGTATTGTTGAATATATTTGCCAATAATAAAATTTTACATTTATTTTAAATGTGTAGCTAAATGTATATATACTCAATAGCTTTCTCAAGGTAATCAACTACAACTGAATGCTGTTTTTTATCAGAACCTTGAGACTAGTGAAAACCTGGAAATTTTGTCCTAATTCAAGAATTAGATAAGTTATTATACAGTTATACTGTCCCTACTGTTTCATGCCATTGATTGAATGTTTCTTTAAAGAGAAGAACAAAATTGTTTTTCTAATTTAAGGCTTAATTTGTTGCATTTTTGGTACATACTAGTATAAGTGCCCAGAAAAAATTTTTAAAACCCTCGAACCTTTGTAATGTTTCAGCATAAACTTCTGTTAGTTATAAAAAAGGTACTTATAAAAGACAACTTCAGAATGTATGCACTAAGAAAATAATATGTTCATATTTTCAGTTATGATAAATGCATTTTTCTCTCTGATATTTAGACGAGTGGTTTGACAGCATCAGACATCAATCTGGTAATTCCAAATTGGTTTATTGAGGAGAAAGATCACAGTTTTGGTGCTCCAGTAGCTCACATCAACATATATGAATCTTCACTCTTTACCATTGGTGTGTTCATACTAAAGAAAGGATCAAGGCTTCCTCTTCATGATCACCCAGGGATGGCGGGTGTCATGTAAGTAATATAATACTAAAGGCGGGTGTCATGTAAGTAATATAATACTAAATAAATGAAATTGTTATCAGTAAGTGTTTCTTCAGGAACCCTGACATTATTAGCATAATAATAATTATATTAATATGAAGTTTTGAAAACTGTTGCAGTTGTATCAAATCTGTTGTAGAAAGTATTTTGCTGATAATTAAGAATCTTTGTTTGAAAATTGTTGTAGAGAGATCACCCCGGCCCATATTTTGCTGATAATTAAGAATCTTTGTTTGAAAATTGTTGTAGAGAGATCACCCCGGCCCATATTTTGCTGATAATTAAGAATCTTTGTTTGAAAATTGTTGTAGAGAGATCACCCTGGCCCATATTTTGCTGATAAGAATCTTTGTTTGAAAAATGTTTTAAATAACTTTAAAATTGTTGTTTTATCAGCAAGGTTACTAATAATTTACTACTCAGAGTGTTTTGCAGAAATTCTGTAGTTAAGATGAAACTAAGCATTGATTGTTCATTTTTCCCATTAACTATTTTATTGATGTCTTATTTTTCATCAATGCATTCTTTGTGATTTCTAATAGCACACTAGGTTATGATTGTTATAATTAATACTGTTTGAATGTATCAAACTGACACTACTATCAAAATATGAATGTCTAACCTTTTAAGCAGACGTCTTACACTAAGCTTGAGTTACTTTTTATTTCACAGCAAAGTTCTCTGTGGAAGTCTCAGAATACATTCCTACACAGATATTGCAGAGTGAGTACTCTACTTGTAGTTTTTGTGTTCAGAATAGTTTTTACTTCTAGATAATAAAACAAACAAATTCTTTCTGGTATTCTTCTTGTTCAATAGTGTAGTACTTTTAAAAGGATGATTATATACCAGTGTTGCAGATTTATAGCTCATTTCTAGAACTTTGATTCAGTACTGAATCTCAGAGGTTTCAGTGCATATGTCTGAGTTAATTAAAACAAGATTTAGCATGCTGGGTTTAAAAACAATAGTAAGTTGAAATAATATATTTACTGACCCTTTCAGTCCCAGTCAGTTAACAACATCTGAATTCTCCTTAGGTAACAAATTAGACAATCATAATAAAGACATTAAATTTTGGTATTGAGAAAATGAGAATTGGTCAAACCAAGTGAAATACTGAAGAGGAAAAGTATCAAACCCTCCCAAATTTGCCCAGTGAAAAAATTGGGCTCTAGTTGGGATGTTCAACCAGCAATATAAAGTGGGCTATATTGATTTTTATTCATTTGGCATTTAGTTTAAATATCATTATGTACACCGTATAATAGCACCCTGTAGTTGCCTTAGAAACACTGAACAACGCTGTCTGACAGTTAACCTCATGATTATGTAATTTGACAAAAAAATGTTAGTACTGACAGTATAAATTATACATTTAAAGAGAGTTTGACATTGGGGTGCTGACCCCATCAGCTCCTGGCTCGACATTATTTTGAACATTTCTAGCGCTTAAGTTAATATTGTCACCAAGTATGGATAATTTCCTTTGCAGTCCTCCATAATTCAAGGTTTGAGTCTGGTCGTCAAATTAACTGTCAGAGGTAGTTTTATAGCTGTCATAGATTAGTACTTAACTACTGTAAGACAAACAACTTTAATAATTTATATCTTGTTCTTTCTTTGCAGCTCAGTGGAGAATGAAGCTGAAAGAATATTGTTAAAGTCAAAAGGTAATTAAAACATGGGTATGGTGGTGTAGTTTCTGGCTGTTTGTGTTTACTGCACATAAATAATTATGAGTAAAGTTCTATGTTACTACTAGTTACAATATGTACTAGAGGGAGTGCACTGCAGCCCCACCCCAAATTTCCCCTCCCTCATAATCCTTGCCCTAACCCTACCCCAACCTTAATGGCCAACCCTCTCCCTCACTCAGAACTCTTTTCTTCCTTTTTCGTACTCACCGAGGGGATCCAGACTTGACCTCAGTACCTTGGATCTCGAGACTCCTCGTTCATTTCCACTATGCCACATATAAGGAATAACTAATGGAAACTCAGCCACATTTCTTTAGAATAGTTTTTATTTTTGGTTCAAAAAATAATTTACCATATGATGCAATTATTTGAAAATTGTTCTAGTTATAAGAAATCAAAATTTTTTTTTGTAAAATAATACTAACTGAAGGCATTATTTTAGGAACTGTCAATTTTTGTTAAAAGTTTTGTAACTGTGATTTTTAAAACTTTGTCTCAGGTAAAGGATGAAAATACAAATTAAAATAGAACTTTTTTGTATTTTTTAGGTGATCCAATCAAATGTAGAGCTGCCAAAGACCATCTCCTCACTAAGGACAGTGGGTCACATTGTCTGCACCCAGCATCAGAAAATTACCACTCTATATTCAATGCCAGGTACAATTCTGTAGTCGGAGCAATGAGTTTAAGACACTCTGGTTTCTCAGAGTTTTTCTGTTACAAATAAGTTTTGATAGTTAGGACTTACACTGAGAGGCTTTTAAAAACTTTTTGTTTGGCATGATAATCATGGTTTTATATATTTAGAGTAATGATAATTATTATTATTAAATCATGATTAGTATAGTAACCATTATTATTGACATCATCATCATCATCGTCATCATTGACTTAAAGCAGTTTACTTCAATTTGATAAAATCGATACCTCTGAGGTATAATGCCAATTCTGCAGTCTGGTTTGTTCTTGTACTCACCATATAATACTTTTACTTGGAACTTAGAACTGTGCCTTATGGTCTAGCACTTCAAAAAGAAAGTAGAAAGTAGTGCATCTTTAATTTGATAACTGTCAAATATCAGAAATTGTGATTTTGTTGTCATCATTGTCATTGTCCTAAAGCAGTTTACTTAATTTAACAAAATCAATACCAGGTATAATGCCAACTCTGCAATCTGGTTGGTTATTTTACTCACCGAACAATCCCTTTACCCCTGTGCCTTGTTGCCAAACACTTAGAAAAAAATGTGTCATTGAAAAAATATCAATTACTAGAAGTTGTTTATTTGATTGTTATTTTCCCTTTTATCCTTTTTTGTGTTCATTAGGTTTTAATTGTTATTATTTTTTTTAACTAACACTATTTTGTAATGTACTTTACATACTCAATAAATTTGTACTGCAGTAGGTAGTAAACTGTAGCCAAGAGCCAACAATCAACAAATTTTCAATTATTGTCTAATTGATTTCTGCTGAATGAATTCAAAATAACTTTAGCTATACTGATCTTATTCAAAAGAGCTTTTTACATCAAGCTTTCTACATCAAGAACAAACAAGCCTCACTCAATCAAGCCCTTAAAGCTAGCCACAACCTTCTATTATTCAAATGAGCTTCATTTATTTGGCTATTTAAATTCTGCGCTTTTTTGGTATAAGTCATCGGCCTGAAGATAGTTTAAAGATAATAAACTGAAATATTGCCTCTAGTTTGATTTAGTGAATATCACTATGTTGTCCGTAATCGGATTATCTTTCCTTCTATGTTTCTGGAAACTGTCAGCTTACTCTGGATTTTTGCTATACTGTTTTTAAACTTGACAAGGAACTGGGTTAAAAGATAAAATGAGAAATTTATTATACATGTAAAAAGTAAATGAAGCTCAGACTGTGTAACTTATATGTTTTTTCCTAGTCCTAGTCCTGCAGCCTTCTTAGATATCCTAGGACCGCCATATGAACCACACAAGGTGAGTGGAAAACTTGTACATACACTCATGAATATCATGTACATACACCACAGAGAGATGCACCAATTTGCACATACACAGCTCGCACACATGCATATAGGTCATCTGCACACTCAAGACAGCACAAAATAAATGCACATAAGTTATAATTTTACACAAGCTAGAATAGTGAGTTTATGAGTTTTTGTACACAGACCTGTACTCCAGAACTCTCATGTATTCCCAGGCCGACTTTCTTCAACAGATAAAAAGAGGGAACTGTACAAGACAGGGTTCATTGTCAGCAATAGATTTGTTGCCTACAAACTCCCTACTCTCCTGGAGCCTAAGATGGCCAAATGAACTCTATTTATTAAGCTGTTTTCCTTAGGGTAAAACCTGTTTTAATCATTCAAATTACAAGTTTTTCTATATTTGAAGTTTTGAAGTTTAGAGAACCCATTTATCCACACTATGTTTCATAGTTTGTCTTGGCCAGAAACCTCATTTCAGTGCCATCCCCCCCCCCCCCACTACCTTAATACGCAGGTATTGTGAATTAGACAACAAAGGTGTATTCAACATAGGTTTTTGTTTTATAGAGTGCAACCAAATGACTTTTGAATAATTAGTAAAGCTTCATTTCTACCAATTTTCCTTATTTGTTTGTTATCATTCCTGTGCTTTACAGGGAAGAGATTGCTCTTACTTTTCTGAGCGCTGTTCTTTTGAGACAACACAGGTTAGTCTGACGTCAAGCTTTTAATGCACAAAGTTCTTGTGAGTCTCAACTGTACAACATCCATTATACTTTGTTAGTTTTTTTGTGTGAAGACAAACTTCAGCTGGTGTAATGCTTTTGAACAAGCCCTTCCAGATACCAACACTTTCTAAACAAACAAAGGAAGTGTCAAACTACCCATTAGTTAATGAATGTCTCAGTACTAGAAACAAGAATTCCTAGTCTTTATTCTGTCATTCTAGTCATTTGAAAAGAAACAAGTTTCACTAAGTTGAGACCTTGAAGACCTTGATGGAGGATTGGTCTACATATTATATTTATTTATAAAAACCATTTGTGATAAATTTTGGGGACTATACATTAAGTGTATAATGTAAAAGCATAGTAACCAGCCCATGTAAAGGCTGTTAGTCCGATTTCAAAGAATTTGCTACAGTAAGAAACCAAGATGGCCAAAGAGAATATAACATTATATTTTTAGTAAAAATGAACTATTATGCCATATATATACAAATACTACATACAAATGCCATATACAAATTCAAATAAGTTCATACAATAAGTTTCCTTAAATGACATAGATCCTGTGCATTAATGAAGATGTTTAAGAAAATATTGCTCAAAACTTACTGTTTTTTTTTCAGACTGCTACAGCCAATGCCAACGAAAATGATGACAACAGGTAGGAAATTTTATATGCAGAAAATGTTCAGATTCTTGAAGCTTTTGCAAAAATTGCATCAACTATGGGAAAAATTGCCTAAACCATCTTTAATGTTCCCTTGAATAAAGAAAATTTGATCAGTTCGACGTTAGCCACATTTACACATTGAGAGCATATTTTTTTACCTGGGGTTGTGTTGATTTGAATTTCAAAGACTGGATAAACTAAAATTCACCTTAATGCCAACTGTAGCTTGCAATGTAGAAGCTGGGACTCATTGATTTGTCAAAATTTTAGAGTTAAAAGGATAACTTTTAAACATGCATACATGTTTTTTAAAGTATTTTGAATGACAATTAGCTACTGTACAGTATTGGAATCTGGATTTTTTAATCCTGCTAAGTCAGTGTTACAGACAAGCCATCGACCAGTCTACACCAAGAAGACTAGCAGCAGTCGTGGAAATGACTGTGACCATGTGACAATCAAATTTTCAGTATTATTGTATAACATATAATTTATCAGCTCAACATGTTATGTTTTTTCTCCTGATTTTCAAACTATTTACATGTTCTTACAATTTTTCAGTATTCGATGGCTTGTAAAAATTCCTCCTCCAGGAGATTTCTACTGTGATTCACAGGTAAGCTTATGTATGTCCATTGTCGTACAGTATGTAGGGCTTGAAATATCTGTGGGGCAATGTTCAGCTTAATGAGATACTCAGAATAGTGAATACACAGTCCAGCTATCATTTTATGGAACATTGCTGAGTTAGTACTTGTCCAGGCAAATAGACCCCGATCATAAATGGTGGTGATCTAAATGTTATTTTGTCTATATTCAAATTGAAGACAAGAGAACACCAAAAACGCTGCCTATTATGAATAAAATTTATATGTGTCATTTTGGAATAAAAAGGTTTAGTCAAGAGAATAAAAGCTTCAAAACTGGCAGTTATTATTTTTATTTCAAGCCACAGTTCAGGTTATGAAGCTAGTTTTTTCTTGCTTAATGTAATTTACAGGTTTAAAGTTATTTTATACAACAGAAGTACGTCTTCTTTTGAACATTATTGGGCTGGCATTGAAAATGCAGTTGTTAAGTTATTTCACTTTTTCAATTTAGTAAAATTAGTGTGGTTTTGATCATATTCAGAGAGGTAAAATTCTGACATGCATATTTTGGTTAACCAGAGGTGAGTGCAAGAGAAACTCTGTCGCATTGATCGAAATATGCACAGGCTTTCAAGTGATCCTACTTTTCCTACTATTTCCAACTTTTTTTACCCTTCTCCTACTATTCCTACTTTTATCTTGAAATTCCTACTATTTCCTACTTTTTCCTACTTTTTATATGCCCCAATTTCAACAAATTGTGCAAGATTGTATCATGCAGTAATAGGGAGTAAGCCTTGC
>JAOBAT010133163.1:0-12218 GCA_026413305.1 Hydrozoanthus tunicans | reverse complement strand
AGGGGGCTTATAACCGTTGAATATTTTTGTTTCCAAGTAGGTGGTCCCATAACCAGGGAGCTTATAAGCGGGAAGGAGGGGGGGGGGGTATTTTAAGAGGAGTTATAAGGTATATCATAATTCAGTCTGTACTTTTAAATGAACCTACCACATTGAAAAAGACATAGTAACGTTCGTTTTACCATCAACATGCTGTCGGACGTTCTCGCAAAAAGTTAGGATAATACCTGATAGGCAGCAACTCAAACTCCATATCAGTTGACAAATGAACTGTATTTAATCTCTATAACAAACAGTCAAGCAAACAAAACCTGCAATAAATATGCCACTGGTGACATTTGATCGAAGGAAGCAAATCCATTCAGTGATACGGCGATTGCTTTCAGTAATGTGGAATCTACAAGACAAACAAAAGAATGAATTTAAAGCAAGGTAAGCATATCTACGAACAATGAAAAAAGTCCCAAACAAGCAACAGACAGTAAGGAAAGCAAAAATTCGACAAAAGGGTAGGAGTACTTCAACTATAAGAAGCAGAACTCCTGTGCAATTCAAGATCCAAGGAAATTGAAACGTGGAGGTTATTGGATTTTGCTTACAACATCGTACCTTTTAGAGTATCCTTCTTAACAGTAAAACAAAAAACATGAAAACAATATGGTCAAAAACTGAATCTAGTTAAGCAGTACTTTTACCAAGGGGTAGAGATATAGGGACAAAAATATTTCGTACCTTTGTATACGGTTCGAAAGATCTCGGAAAACACTCCATTTGGGGCAAGTTTAATTAGAACACATCTGAAGAATTGTTTCGCAACTTCTGTGTTAGAACCGGGAACAAGGAGCACACTGCGGAGAAAAATGAGAGCGCGATACGGTTAGATTCTTATGCAAAAAATTTTAATTACAAAGTAAAAGGCAACTAATATAAGGTAAGGTAAAGTAGTGTTAGAGTAAGTTAAAGAAAGTAAGGGTAGGGTAAGATATGGTAAGGTACGGTAGCATAGAGTAAGATAAGATAAAGCATGGTCGGGTTAAAGAAATTCGGGTGGAGTAGAGAAAGGTAGGGATAGAGAGAGGTAAAATAAGATAAGGTTGGGTATAGTATGTTAGGTAACGTAGGGTAGGGGTAGAGTAAGGTAAGGTAAAGTAGGGTAGAGTAAGGTAAGGTAATATAGGGGTAGAGTAAGGTAAAGTAAGGTAGGGTAGGGATAGGGTAAATTAAGGAAATATAGGGGCAGAACAAGGTAAAGTAATACAGGGGTAGAGAAAAGTAGGGTAGGGGTAGAGTAAGGTAAGGTAAGGTACAGCAGAGCAAGGTAAGGTAAAATAGGGGTAGAGTAAGGTAAGGTAAGGAAGGGTAGAGCAAGGTAAGGTAATATAGGGGTAGAGTAAGGTAAGGTAAGGTAATATAGGGGTAGAGTAAGGTAAAGTAAGGTAGGGTAGGGATAGGGTAAATTAAGGAAATATAGGGGCAGAACAAGGTAAAGTAATACAGGGGTAGAGAAAAGTAGGGTAGGGGTAGAGTAAAGTAAAGTAAGGTAGGGTAGAGTAAGGTAAGGCAATATAGGGGTAGAGTAAGGTAAGGTAAGGTAGGGTAGGGTAAATTAAGGTTATATAGGGGTAGAGTAAGGTAAGTCAATATAGTGGTAGAGTAAGATAAAGTAATGTAGGGATAGGGTAAGTTTAGGTAAAGTAGGGTAGGGGTAGGGTAAATTAAGGAAATATAGGGGTAGTGTAAGGTAAGGTAGTATACAGGTAGACTTAGGTAAGGTAATACAGGGGTAGGGTAAGGTAAGGTAATATAGGGGTAGACTTAGATAAGGAAATATAGGGGTAGAGTAAGGTAAGGTTGTGATAGGGGTAGAGTAAGGTAAGGTAAAGTAATGTAGGGCTAGAGTGAAGTAAGGTAGGGTAGAGCAAGGTAAGGTAATGTAGGGGTAGAGTAAGGTAAGGTAAAGTAGGGTAGGGCTAGAGTGAAGTAAGGTAGGGTAGAGCAAGGTAAGGTAATACAGGGGTAGAGTAGGGTTAGGTAAGGTGGGGTAAGGTAAATGAGGTAAGGGAATGGAAGGGAAAAAAGTCGCAATGCAGACGAGAACTTCAAATAGCTGCAAAACACACGAATATGTCGCTGTATTTTTATACAAACGTCAACAGGATTAATAGTGATGATCAAAAGTTTTAGTGCATCTGGTGTAAGCATTCTTCTTACCTTTGGTTTTGCCAAGGTAACAAAGGGTAAACACATTTCCTGAAAAGGAAGTCAAAACATTACATGCATGCAAAAGTAGAACACATTTCCCCAAGGTTTAAAATCGAATTTATAGCTTTCACTCTCTATCTTTAATGAATGAGTTAAGTTTTCTACATCTCATCACCAAAGATCACGTTTACATCCTATAACTATATGCTTCCGGTCCGCTGGGGGTAAACTGATCATTGTAAAGCGCTTAGTTTGAGCGTTCATATGGAAAGGGCGCCATATAAATGCACCATTTTACTTTTTACTTTACTAATCTATCATACACCAACGGGAAAATGACTTCATAGTCTTACAAATTACAACTGCGGTAAAATCACTTAATTGTATTTTAATTACCTAAAAAATGAAGAATCCTAACCACAAACAAAGTCTAGAAAATGGTAAAAACGTTCCTTATCTAAAAGGTCAAAAAATGTTTTAATGTGACTCAAATCATCAAAGATCGGAGACAGAAATTAAATCAGTTGTGTCAAACTTATGCACTGTAAACAGCCACCTAATGAATGTAACTAACTGCTAGTGAATCAAAATAACTGTGGTGGTAACACGAGATTTACCTTGCAACACATTGGAACAACCTGGGTAAAAGCGGCATCGCCATATAGGGACTCTGGTTTACAAACGTGGAAAGTACAATGATACAGAGGTTCATTGTTTCTTCGTCAAACTCCTCCAAGGCCACACTGCACTCTGGGCAATAGTCGAACGTCTTATCTCCTGGCTCTGATTCCTTCTCTTGCACACCGTCAAGAAACTTATCCATGGACCTTAGAGATGGGGATCCTGCAAGAAATTTTTGTCGTGACCCAGTTTTTTGTTCCTCTAGTGACGTGCTGCGACCTTGTGATTCCTTGGAATCTGATGTTGCCGATGAATCCCCTGCAAAATTGTTACAGTGCATAGAAAAAAAACTGATTTTTCTAAGTTCAATAATTTATTTTACACTTGCATTGTAAGAGCTGTCTTGGTTCTTAAACGAAATCTTACTTTTTTTAGGAAAAATGTTTCCTGCTATTTGATTTACCTTTCATGAAGGGATTATGTTTATTTCTAACGTTTGGTTAAACTTTACTTTTGTCTTCGAATATTCAAACGTAATACCTAGCTGTATTTCTGTTAAAAATAATTTGTTTTAGAGTTGGGTTACATGAGTTCACATGTTAAATGGTTCCAAACAGAAAACCTTAGCCAAACAGATACTTACAATGGTACATGTAACCGCGAGTTTTAAAGTGTTTGAGACTCCTTTATTTGTTCACATAACAGTAATACGAGATCATGTCCGTAATAATTGTTCTTCAAAAATACCTAGTTTAGCTGGATTGGCATACATGAAAGTTCAGTTCACTGTCATCTAATATTTTTATGCCAATACTTAATGGATTAAGGGCATGAGATAACTCCTTTGTCTAAGTATCGTATTGCATACCTTAGATTCTTCCATTTTATCCTATTTAAAAGGTAGTCAAAACGACTCTAATACATTTAAAATCTTCAGAAAATTTTCTTCTGGTTCGTATGTTAGTTGTTCAACCTAAACTAATACGTTAATATGAAAAAAAAAACATAAATACAGAACTTAACTTTAAAATATTGGATTTTTACGGAAAAATAATTTTCTCTCTATATTCTATAAAAGTTTAGCTCGTAACAAGTTAGAAGTTTTCTGTGACGAATGTTAGATTTTTTATTGAAAAAACAAGCCGAAGAACTTGGTTTTAAGTTTCATTTAGGTTTTCTTTAGTTAATTTCTAATTCTTTCAATTGCCTCACTAACCAGAGCCAGATGAAAACAGTTTACGGCGGCGAGCCAAGTTATAGAAGTATGCACGTTTATCCTGCTGATTTTCCTTAGTTGCTGCAATATGAGAGACCAGTTGAGGATATATTTGGTTGATATCCGGGGGTATTTATACAGCGGCGGTCCTATTCAAAGTATTTTACTCGTTCATCCTGCTCTTGTTTCTTAGTTACTGAAACTTACAGGGGACCAGTTGAGGTTATGTTTGGCTGATACCGTGGGATATTTATAGAGCGGCGGTATTAATAGTAATTTACTCGTTTATACTGCTGGTGTTTCTTAGTGACTGCAACTTGTAGGGGACCAGCTAAGGTTTTCTTTGGTTGATACCGTGGAGTATCTATCAAAAGGCGGGTCAAGTCATAACATTATACCTGTTTGTTAGAACATATTCTTTAATAAATTCAAAATAAGGGTTTAATTAAGCTTACGTTTATAGAAATGTTCAGCATTTAGTATTATACATACAAACAAATATTGAATAATAACCTCTTTGTACTAATTTGGTAAATATCGAGATACGAGCAGGGATATTGTTACCTGATATGATTACTCCAACGCGAAAAATTCCGATAATAGTTTCCGATAACATCGACAAACTTGATCGCAACTAACCTTTCTGTGGTTTCTTTCCACTGGTATCAGTAATAACCGGGTCAAGTTCTTTTTCCTCACTATTTGATATTCGAGTCACCTTTATATTTCCAACAGCCGTCTTTACAGTTTCTACTCTTGCTGTCTCTATAATCACCGCCTCCGACACGATCACTTCAGATTTTGCAACTGACGTCTCGTGAATAATTGACAGAGAAGTTCGTTTGCAGTCCTCTTCTGTGCTTCCCTCCCTGTAACATGCAACTTATCGTTAAATGAGTACCAAAACTTTTCTTTGATTTCTTAACTTCTTAGCAAATACTATAGATTTATATAAACCTGATGCATAGAATTCCTTTTTCTGATCACACTCTGTCTTAAACATTCCGTTAGGGCTTTCGTTACCACTGCAATCATTAAAACTTATTACCACCATCACTATCGTCGTCATACCCATCACTGCAAGTATAACCAACGTTTATCATCACCATCATTCACTGGTATTACCATCATCGTCACCACTACCATCAACCTCTATCGCCACGCATTCCGTCACCATAACCATCACTGCCACTTCCAACAACAGTCATCACCATCGCCACCGTAGTTCATCACCATCAATCACTGGTATTATCATCATCTTCACTACTACCA
This sequence comes from Hydrozoanthus tunicans, assembly GCA_026413305.1. Taxonomy (NCBI): domain Eukaryota; kingdom Metazoa; phylum Cnidaria; class Anthozoa; order Zoantharia; family Hydrozoanthidae; genus Hydrozoanthus; species Hydrozoanthus tunicans. Next base: position 6,907 of record JAOBAT010133163.1, on the reverse strand, counting down.
GCCTTTTATCGCCACGCATTCCATCATCATCACCATCACTGCCACTTCTAAAAACATTTATCATCACAGCCACCATCATTCATCGCCATCTTTATCAACCACTAACCTTTATCAACATGTTTTCTTGAAAAACAGTGTAAGATTTGCTCACCTTGAGGGAAATGTTTTACTTGAAGGACGTGCAGACCTTTCCTCTTGTTCTTTCTCCTGAATGCGATTGGGGCCTGCATCTGATACCATCCGCCGCAATCGAGGACTGCCAATGCGTTCTATGGGAATCACATTAACAATACTACTAGTGTTTGAAGAACTACACTTTGTCAAGTATTTATAACAATTGTCATGTTTTGAAATTGTTGTTGTTCAGGCAAATTAAAATTTTTTAAAATCTGCTGCCTATCCATAACCTTTGAGAAAATCTAAGCCAAACTTGGGCTGATGATGTATCTTGATTTCGTCCAAAGGATCGGCAGCAGAGTTTTAAACAATTTGCCTGTCCGACTGACGTCATCAGCTGAAAACAATGTTAATAACTCGAGAACTATAACAGGTTTTGACAAAAAATTTTATTGTTCTTCACTTAGAATGGTCTATCCACTAACGTAGAAAGATATTTCATGTCATGGGCACTGTAAAGATGAACAGAGCTTCCCAACCTCGTCGATAATAAGTATTATCATTGCCATCACTTGGGGTTATCTTTCTTATCAGTAAGAACATGAAAGTTTTCGCTTCTGTGGTTGAGAAACCAAAATGATTTCTCACAAGATTCTTTTGAACAACCAAAAAGTCGTTTCCCATAACAGAAGACCATCTACCAAATGAAAACAGTATAACCAGCTGCTCGGGGTATTACACAATCTAAGTTGCCATGCAGGATTTTGATAAATTTGGCCCGACAAACCTAGCAATGTATTTGGCTGCTGATGGGGCAGATTTATCTTGTAACGACCGCCCACGGCGTTACAAAGTTTTTTTTTCTTTTTTACCACTTTAATATATTTCACTTTTTTAATTTCTAACTTAATTCGAAGACATCACATGACAAAATAACGTATCACCCTCGTTCGGTCTAACTGGGTCGTCCACTAGTACGCTGGGACCGTAGTTCAAGCCCTAGGTCTGAGATTTACCAGTAGAGACCTCACTGTCGGTCAATAAGTGTTATAAATTTGATTGGATTGTCCAAAATGTAAGCAAATATATTAGAAATGTACCAACAGCCGTCAACGACTTATTGCAACAACATTTTATCATATGGCAACAGTAGTTTATCGAGGCAGTTTTTAAAAAACAATTACGGAGATTAACAGTTTAGCTGGCAGTTGATCCTTTTGACTATTCTGCTAATTTTTCATAGCACTTCCGTCTGAACTCTTTTATAAACATTGTTTTCAGAGTTGAGTTTATTACTCGTGCCCAGGCCTTTGGGCCGGCACGACTTCAAACCTATGGTAGGTCGTGTGGTTTGTGTGTTACTTTAACGAATGTTATGATACAGATTATTGCACCATATTTTCAGTTATATTACATGCGTAACAAGTTGGTAAGAGTAGGGAGGTCGGGAACTTAATGTTTTTTGGCGTTTATCTTTTTTGCATTTGCACCTGCTTCAAACACTATGCACACGAATGAGACATTCGATCGCAAGAATTGTTGTTGAAGTCGAAGATTTTTTGTTTCGAACGATCTTTTTTTGTTCATTGAAAATCATAGCCAAATATAAGAATGCAATTTGAGGCATCCATGCTAAGAATAAATGCTGTAAATCGCATTAGAGTTTGCACGAACATTTTGTAGCCATTCGAAGTCAACAAGTATGTACGCCCCAACTGTAGGAAACCATTCAACTGTTGCAGTTTGAATCACGGGAATCGTGGTTTTCAAGTTATTGTTTGTTTTCCAAAGATGCTTGTCTTGTTTCGTTAACTATGTGGAGTGTTATGTGTCCATGTTTAATCAGTTTCATAGAAGTAGAAAGTTTGTATTGTAATCATGCCAGTTTGTAAAATAAAGTTGACGCGTAGCCGGACTTATCAGAACAAGACGCCTTAGCCAGTCTAAGTGCGCTCGTGCCAACTGCATTTAGCTTGAGTAAGCCAATGTTTAGACATTTGATATTATAGAGTGCAGAAACTTAGCAAAAACTGACTGCTGAGTAGCTTGAACTTATTAAAATTAAAACTTACAATATTATCGATATAAATCTATTAATAACAGTGGCTATCAGTGACCTTGAGAACTCTAACTTCAGTTTTGACGGTCTTTTGAATTGAAGTTTTGGGGAAATTAACGTTGAAAGCTTGAATGAGCAGTAAAATCGAAATACAAACAACTTCCAGTGCGATTCAGGCTACCAATGTTACGCAGTGTATTTTTTCTTCAATTACAGCTTCGTTATACACCGCAGTTCCAATCTCCAACGTCACTTGATTGCGCGGTTCAGTATATAGATCGTAAATTAAACAATCAGTTCTCACTTCAACATGATTTTTTCTCAATGTGAGAATGGCAGCACAAGCAAAAATCCCAAGTCCAAAAATTGCCCATGATTTTAAAAGAAATTTCAGTGTGAGACTTGTGCTTGTCGATTGTCGCTAAAACAGCAACGATATGTATTTATATATGTTGTCTTTGTAAACGACGGCAACAACATTGCTATCTGAGTAATAATAAACGTAACTAGTTCCCAGTCCAATTCACGTGTCCACGCATCGAATTTCACATGTCCATGTACCGAATATCACGTGCCAAAAGTTACACTGGAGTGAAATCGAGCCCCCAAAATAACTCGGAATAAATGAATTAAAAATGAAAAAGATGGACACCTTTACATTTATTTACACAGTGCAGAAAAAATCGAGTTAAAGCGTGCAACCAGCAATTGGAAAATGGTACCTTTGTATCGTTATCAAATCTACCTTTGCCTCTAGTTTGGGTTTAGGATTTATCCCTTAAATTATGATGTGTGTTACATTTTCATAGTTCCAAACTTGCTTCCCAAAGAAGATAGCTTTTTTTCTTCTTACGTTTTAGTCTATTTATTGGGACTACTTTAGCCATTAATTTTCAATACCCTGTGCTCTGGTTCCTTCGCTTAGAGTTTCCAAGAGATGAGAAAGCGAAGCTCGGCTTCCTCTATTGGTTTCTTTTGTTTGAACTGTTGCTTCACTTGCAGGGGTGGGACCGGGGCAATCATGGTCCTGGGCATCCAGTGTGTTCATGACAACATGAATCAGGTTTCTGGTGTCTCGCTTGTGTGTGTCGTGATGGAAAGGATACTATTGATAAAAACAGAATTGTATTTAAGTTAATATAGGTCAAGAATAGCATTTCCAAAAACCGACTTCAGATAACCTGACAAAAAAAACCGCTGTGGTACAATCTTACTTGACGAACCAACATTTGAGGCTGCAATTTTTTTCGCAAGTTCTAGTGGAATTGACATTCATTTCATTATCATCTATTCAGGGAGCTTTGGCAGCTTTTCTACCAATATGGTACAGTGGATAATAAGACTGATGTAACCATACAAGCACAGTAAATTCATATCTAAAAACACCGTCACGGATGGCGGAAAACACACAGCTCTGGAGTCCATCAAGGATTCCAAATACGCAAATTGCTCAAGCGTTTGATAAATTAAGAAACACTTGATTTATTTCAGCTTATATCATCACTAGGTCTAGCATTCGTTTCTGAGCTTCTTAAACTTCTTGAGTGGTGTGAGACAAGTTCTTTCCCTAATCATCTCCTCCTCCATCAACACAACTTCTTATTTCTTCTTACATCACATGACAAGAAGATAAAAAGCAAATTTCTCTAAAACTGTTACAAAGGAAAAAGAATTTATCAACACAAGTTTGGCCCATCATCGTCCATTGTCTGTCCGTTATGCCATGTCCTACTTTACAAAAACACTACTCAGACCCTTAAAAGCCATACCTTGTACAGAATAATAAGGCAGGTTTTCAGCCAGATGTGTCGCGTGTGCTGCGGCAGTCGAACCAGGGTAAATTCTGGCGTTTTGATCCTCTTTTGTGCCTTTGGAGCGGCGCAGAAAAGGAGTAGCTGTAGTGTAAGGTTCAGCAATTCGCTGCCCCATTCTTGGTTCTGATCCAACACTTGAACTATACCAGCCAAGTACGCATTGAACACTGGGAACGATCTAAATTAGAATGACCGGAAACATCAAAAGGGTTTATGTTATATTGCAAAGATTTTATCAACATGTTTGAACAGAAGCTTATAAATGGATCTTGATTCTCATCCAACACTTGAACTATACCAACTATATATAAATGCAACTTCAGTGTTAGCTTTCTCAAAACAAGTTTAAATGATATTTAAATTCAAAAAGTTTTGAACTCAAGAAAATGCAAGTTAAATCTATTAATGTTTTAGCTTCTGTTATATCTAGGTTAAGACTCTTGCCCCATTCTAGTTTACCAACTGTTAATTAGGTTTTTCCTCAAATACTTTGATAAACAAAACAACAAGACTAATCTAAGCCTTAGATTACACTCAAATGATAGATAATTAGGATTCTAACGCATTAACAAACTAACTAAGGGACATCATTGTAATTTACCCAAGCATTTCGTCTCGCAAATAAACTACCCATTTGAAGAAAACTGCAAACGCAAGGGCTTTCTGCCAGTGCAAAAGTTAGGGTTTACCTTAATCTTCGTGCGTCCCCTGTAAACTCAAGTACTTTGATATCATATCCCATCAGTACACCAAGATAGTGGCTCATCTGCACGATCTCGTAATTCTCTGTCTTAACAAACACATCCACAATTTCTGCACTTTTGTTACCCCTCGGATACGCAAGGAAATCCATTACTAAAGTAACCAACTGATAGGTCGCCTCGACTTCCATGTTTCCAACCTACAACAGTACATACGTTTATTAAGTAGAATTAGTACAAGCTAAGTTGCTGATGTGAAACGTAACCGAACTGAACAAAACTGTTCGTTTGCTCTTCTCAACTGCCGTTCTGTTTGCAACAAAACCAACGTCTTAAAAGACTACGTAGTTGAAAACAACTTTGATATATTCGCTATAACTGAAACTTGGCTTCGCCCGGATGAAGAAGGACTTACAATTGGTGATCTAACTCCGAGGGGCTACTCTTTCCTGCACACTGCTAGAAAAGGTTGCCGAGGTGGAGGTGTCTCTTTTCTTTACAAAACATCTTTGAAAGTTATTCAAGACTCAACCGAATATTTTGGTCAATTTAAGTCATTCGAAGCCACTGCGTTGCAATTAAAAGTTCTTTCCCAATCTGTTCATATTATCATATTATACAGACCTCCTTCATCAAGCACAATCAACATAACTACTGATCTGTTTCTTGAAGAATTTGGAACACTCCTTGAGACGTACTCTATGAAAGCTGGCGCCTTACTTATTGCTGGTGATTTTAATTTTCATGTTGACAACCACTCTGACATAGCTGCAAAAAAATTCATGACTCTTGTTGAATCATTCAACCTTCATCAACATGTGAAAGAAACGACTCATCTTGCTGGACACATTCTAGACCTTGTTTTAACCCGCTGTGAAGATACTATTGTACAGTCTACTGCAATCCACAACGCCGCTATCTCTGATAACTTTACCGTTGTATGTGAGCTCAACTTTAAGAAACCTCGTTTCGAAACGAAACGTATCACCTATCGGAAAATCAAAGCGATTGATAACGAATTGTTTTATTGAAGATATTAAAAGATCTCCCCTTTTAACAAATCCTCCTGATGATATAATTCAATAGTAAATCTGTACAACTCTGAACTGTCGAGTACTTTGGACCGTCATGCGCCTTTAATAACAAGTCACGTAACAGTTCGCCCGGCTGCACCCTAGTATAGTGAAGAGAAAAAAAATGAAAAAAGAATAAGGCGTCTGTAAGGGGATGGCGTAAGACGAAACAACCTTTAGATCGTTTTTCACTCAGCAATGCCGTCGGGTAAGCGAACTACTATCAACCAGCCGATCACTATACTACTCTAAACTTGTACAAGACAATGAACACAACCAGAGAAAACTCTTTCAAACACTTGATAAACTGTTACACCGAGCCCCTGCACCAAAATATCCGAACCACCATACTGCATACTCCATAAGTCATGGATACTCTCAGCCCAGTGATACTTCAAATTGTGAACTTATCCTTGCAGACTGCCTTACTACCTCCCAAACTTAAAGAAGCTGTCTTGAAGCCAATACTCAAAAAGAATAACCTCGATCATCAAGAATTCAATATTTTCCGTCCAATATCCAATGTTACTTTCCTGTCGAAAGTAACTGAGAAAGTAGTAGCTAACCAGCTCTTACTTTTCTTGAAGAAAACAACTTGTATAATACATTCCAATCAGCCTATCGAAAATTACACAGTACTGAAACTGCTCTTATTAAAAGCCACGACGATATTTCTCAAGCTATTGATAAAGGACAGTCTGTCATTCTTGTTTTGTTAGACTTATCAGCAGCTTTCGATACAGTCGATCATAAGATTCTGTTATCAAGATTGTCTTCTCGCTTTGGAATCTGTGGTACAGCTCTCAAATGGTTCGAATCTTATTTATCTCATCGTATGCAACAAGTCAAGGTTAATAGAAATTCTTCCCGCTCTTCAAAGTTCTCCCAAGGTGTTCCTCAGGGATCGGTGTTGGGTCCGATTCTATACTCCTTATATACATCACATGGCTTAAACATCCACTCTTATGCAGATGACACACAAATTTATATAACTTTTAACTCGTCTTGTGCAAATGATATGGTACTCAAAAAATCAAGAATTGAAAATTGCGTCCGGGAGATAAAGGAATGGATGACTAAAAACAAGCTTAAGATGAACAACACTAAAACGAACGTTATTGTAATTTCTTCCACTTATCGCCC
>JAOBAT010133152.1:0-12218 GCA_026413305.1 Hydrozoanthus tunicans | reverse complement strand
CGTAGGCCCTCGGAGTCCAGTAATTGGGTTGTAAAACCTGTTGGGTTCTCCGACTACCTAAGAGTAGTGAAGCTAAAGTAGAAATAGAAAAGCAAAATAGCATTATCTTGCAGGGTCAGTGAATATTTGGATGATGAGTGGTTATTCACCAGGTATTGATTTCGATTTCGGCGAATAATTGTTTTAGTAGAATTTTCAGTTGATTCCCAGAGAGAAAAAAAAAATAGCCGTTGCAAAAGTTGTGTTGTGGCTGCCATTTATTCAGTCGCACATATCCACATCTAAAACACAATCTCACCCGGAGTTTTATCTATCACCATTTAGCACAGTTGTCATTGGGATATTGTATTACGCATGAAAATTAGTACGCAACCTTAGTGCTTTTTAGAATTGCGCTTTATTTTAAGGAGTTTCAGTATTCCTCCCAAAGGCCCACAAAACGTAAAAAAAAAAAATTGATCACGTGTCGGCTATAATCACCTCGCGCGAGGTGATTATAGCCAGCATAACACGTCAGTCTCCACCAATGAGAGCAGCGGAAACTCCATCAGAGTTACCTGAGTAATATTAGTAAAAATATCTTAATAACCGAGAGCGAGGTCTGTCCGGGAGAATATTTTGCCCGAGCGATGCGAGATTTGTACGAAAGACCGAGGGCAAAATATTCTCCCGGAAAGACCGAGCAAAACGAGGTTATTAAGATTTTTATTAAATGGCTCATTAGTTTGATTAAAAAGCATTTATTTCATGTAAAAATATTCTCCACAATGTTCATTGAACTTCAGTTTTCGCACCGTCGACAAACTTGACGACTTTCTCCATTCGCTGAAAGTTTTCATTCACTGCTTTACCTTTCTGGTTATTATTTTCAGTTGACGTCTCTTGTAGAACTTTTCCCGGGTTAATCTTCAATACTTATAATTTCGAGCTGATAATAAAATTCACCGGACATTGTTTTGACTTTTTAAGTCCGTAACTCAAAAAAGTCTGTACGGTAGCTTATTGACCTAAGTTCAGCCAATTAGAACGCTGGAAATTTGGTTATTGACCGAAAATCAGAGTTACCATTTAATAAGATGGTTTAATATGTTTGTAACAGTGACTAGTTATTAAAAGCGTATATTTTTTTATTACTCAATTGTGTCCTCTAAATAGAAGATCACATCAAAACTTCGTCATTTATAGCCAGAGCCCAAAAAACTACCGTGTTCCCAAAATATAGCCATATGTATGTTGCTTTGAAACTTAGTTGGTAGAACAACAGCAAGACACGGGTCACATTTTCCAAATCCTATGAAGTCCTTTAACCCCTTTTAGGTTACGCCTATCTAGTTGCAAAAACTATCTAACCTCATTAGTAGAAGCTATAGGAATTAAAACCTATAGTCGATGAAGGTTCGATACATTGGAGTACGTGGAGCAAGACACAAATTTTACAAGATTCGCTTCGGTGACTCCTATATTCAGGGTTCGTCCGGGTCCTTAAAAACCTTAAAAGTCCTTAATTTTCACTTTCCAAAATTTGAGGCCTCAAAAGTCCTTAATTTTCTCAATACTTAGTTATGGTGCTTAAAAAGTTCTTAAGTTTTTGCTTTTTCTTTGTTATGATAATTCGGTAAGTCTCAACAATGCCCGGGAAATGCATTTTCCAAGAATCTTAGCTCGAAAGGGCAGAGTTTACTGGGTGGCTTCAAGCAGTACCTGAAGATCCGTACAGCGCCTCGTGCAGTCTTTACCACAATATCGTAAAAAGTCATGTTTTAGGTCAGTTCTGGTGGTTGATCTCCCATGGCTTAGATCCTCAAAAACAAATAACGTTACCTTAAAAAGTCCTAAAAAAGTCCTAAAATTTTGCTTTGAGAAAAGCGGACGAACCCTGTATACTTGTTTCTACTTTCGACTTGCTCTAGCAAACTCCACCATAAGCTGTCATCAACATCACTTTATAGGTAATATAGCCTAACTTTTTGGTTTTTAATTTCAGTTCTGAATGGTTAAAAGAATGCAAAAATGCATTCTGCGAGGCTATAAAACATCCCAAGCACATGCCTTTGGATCCTGGTAAGCTGTTGTTTATTTCGATAGTGGTTTATGGTAATGTATCCTGGATTTAAATGTGGTGAATTCAATCTTGCCCCTAAACCCCTCTAGAGCGGTAAGTTATCAGGCAGTTAAGCAACTGGTGAAAATTATTCTCCGCAATTTATAATCGCTGTTGTTATAATAGATATTTACATCACTGTTGTTAAAACACGATTGTTTGTTGTCATTACCGTTACAATTACTAATACTGTTACTATCGTTACTTTCAATCTTGTTAATTCTTTTTTTTAATAGTTTCTCATTCTTTACTCCAGTTATACCGTTACTATTTAAGAAGATTTCAAATATTTTAACACAAGTTCCAGAAGAGTCTATTTTTCCACTGATCGAGTATTCAGGTATGCGAGGATCTGCATGAGTTTTTGTTTACAACTTGTTTTTCTTTGGTAATGTTTCGATTGTTTAAGTATGTATTTGACTTCCATAAAGTATACATTTCTGTTAGCTAACGTACCTATAACTATGTGTCTTCGAACCTACTCTAATTTAAAGGTTTTCTTTCGATTGATCTTGTTGTTTTGTTTCGTTTTTATATTATTTTGAATCAAGTAGTCACAGGAGAACAGGCAATAAGACTCAAGCTCCTCTTCGAGTTCTACCTACTACGGTTTAATGTCCTTTTCTTAGAAGGACAAGGTCTAACCGTTTGCAGATGTTGAAGCAAAGGCAGCACCTTCTCACCTTGAGTGAGTGAAGATCCAGCATTGGGAATCGATCCCGATCGTTTCTGGGCCTCCCGCACAACAGACTGGCGCCTTACCGACTAGGCTAAGCAGGCGGCGGTAGTTTTGATGTAATGTTATGTTGTTAACGTAAAAGTCGTGTAAAATTTTAGCTATTGTAATAGCGTTCTCATTATTTGTCAGTTAGCGAAAGCAGCCTGAAGAACATTGAGCTGACAGACCGCGAGGTAATGGGTGTGAAGCTAACCGTACGATATGGAATACAACAGAAGATTTTGTCTTCCAACTCCGAAGGCATTGAAGACCTCACCTACCTCTTGAAATACTGCAAGTTCTTTTTCCAAGGACAACAACGAGCTCTCACAGAAACGTCCTTACGTATCCTTACAAGCGCTAGTATATTCATTGGCAAAACAATTATAATTTTAAGTTGTTTTTTACTCAACGAATTCCTCAGTTTCAAACATATTTTGCTAGTTTCAAAATCTAAGCCCTGTTGAATTTTGGGATAGATCAAACTTAAAAGAAATGACATAATGCATTGCGTTTTCGATAACAGTAACTTAAACCTCATTTGATGGAATTGACTTTTTTCCCAATAAAGTCCATACGATTCGATACCTTTAGATGGATCCCAGTTCTAGTTTTAGATTCTATCACTTTTTAGCAATGTGCACCAATTTTTGCCCAGTTATTGCTCTATACATTTTTAAGTAAAGATTACCTACACTCAATTACCATAATGCAGAAATACTCTGATTGTGTCGATTGTAAGCGATTCCGTCCTACTAGGTAAAATATAAATAATAGATTTTGGATTTGGTATGAGTATACCAAAACTTTCAACTTTACTTTATTTTTAAGTTTCTTCATTCTAGAGCTATACAATTTAGTTGTGTTGTTTGTTTGTATGGCTTAAAAAAACAACACTTTTGTTGTTGTTTACACTACAACTATGGCCATTCTTTTGTTTTTGATAAAGTGTCACAGCATCGAAGCCACTTGGTTGTTGCTATATACCGATCTATTTATTCATCCTAGCCAATTTTATGGCCATGGTTAGGGCCATAGTATTAACTCAAAAAATAGGGAGTGAGATAGTTGCCACTGCCAATTTGTACTATTCTTAGTAGTATTGTTGTTTATTGAATCAAGGTGAGGTTGTTTAAGGTGTAGATTGTCTGAACATTTCGAAGTTTCCTTAACTTCACTTCTTACCATTTTTAATCCTTTCTATTGTCTTCGCTGTGTGTTTGTTTAGACACTCTAAACGGCGATTATCCTGGTCACGACTGGTTTGTCTCAACTGTTTTTCTCATGATGGGCGGGGATCCCGATGAATCGTGGGACTTCCTGTTCAAATTCTCCAGCCTCGTCAGCTCAGGTTATCTGTGGGTACGACGGCTTCATGCTTCAGTAAGTACGCCGAGGAAATCTGTAACACGTGGCTTTTTGTCATGGGCTTAACGTAAAGATAATGACAAGCCATGACAATCCGATGCTACTTCGTTTGTTGCAATATTTAAGGTTCAAGGTTCAAGGTTTTTTATTGACAAAGTGAAGACTTACATTCATTACAATTCCAGTGGCCTGCTTATAGTTAAAACTAATCAAGGGCAGGCCACTGGATTACAATTTAGTTTATAAGATATAAGTAAAGTTTAATCGATGACACGAAAGAAAGCTAAATGAAAAAATCAAAGATAGTGACAAAGGAAATCTAAAGAAAAGAAAGAAGATAATGGCAAGGGAAATCAAGAAATGTAATTAAAAGGGCAGTGTTACATGTTCTAGTGCATTGCAGATATGGTACTGTATATATGCACATATGAATATGGCATAGCTGGAAAAAGTAAATAGCGGAAAAGCAAAAAGCATTCCAAGCAATCAAAGCCGAGATTCTGCTGTTAGAAGAAGAACAGAACCTGATTTTTTTTCAGGCTTCTGTTTCGCTTTTGCTTATATTGCAGATCATATCCTATCGTCATTGCATAATACGGCGGTACAATTCCTAACAATTATCGTACATTTTCAAATGGCATAAATGGACCCTTTAGCATTGACCTGCTCCCAACAGATGAGGCTTCATAGCTCAGCTGGTTAGAACACTACATCGGTATCGCAGAGGTCACGGGTTCGATTCCCGTTGAATCCTGAAAAATTTTTCTTTCAGGCTTTTCTTTTGCGATTGCTTATAATGCGTTTATAACCGCGAAAATCATATGATAACGTCATTACATATAACCGTGGTACAAATCATAACAAGATCCTAATTAGTAATACCAGTGCTCCAGTAAGCATTTAGAGCTACCATTGCTAATTACACCCCACGTAGGAAGGTAGTGCAGATGGTATTTTCTCTCGTTGCAGCTGGTGAACGTTAAGGAAGCAGTGAACAGGCTAAAAGAGAAGCCAGATAGTACGCCAGTTATTGTTATTACGATGAAGAGATTTCAGGTAGTTTTTAGTTATAATCATCAGCACAGATGATGAAGATTTCATTATAGATCAAGATGTTGGTGAAGATTGCTAAAACTTCTAAATGCGGAGAGACAATTGGGATATATAGGTTATCTTCAGTGCGCTCTGTATTAGATATCTTTTGAGATCGCAAATTAAAGCATAAGTGAAGTGAAGTATGTTTATGGTAGTTGACGTATATAATTTAAAGCAACGACATTATAAGCGTGGATGTAGATATAGACATTGTTGGATAGTAGGTGTAGATGTCGTTGAATATGTGGATGAAGATGTAGATGTGGATATAGCTGAAGATGTAGATGTAGTTATAGATTTTAGTTGAAGATATAGATGTGGGTTTAGTTGTAGATGTGTTTATAGATTTTAGTTGAAGATGTAAAAGTGGATGTAGTCGAAGACGTAAAAGTGGATGTAGTTGTAGATGTTGACGTAGATGTAGTTATAGATTTTGTTAAAGATGTAAGATGTATTTATAGTTAAAGATATAGATGTGGATTTGAAGTTTAAGATGTAGATGCTGTTTCATTAGCTTGGAAAATTGAAGAACAAAGGTAAGATAGAGCAAGAGAGAGAAGAAACAGAGGAAGAAGCTGAAACAGTGCCAGACACAGAAGTAGAAACACAGCAAAAGATAGAAAATGATTGTAGTACCGAAGAGAAAGCTAGCACGTGTTTAGAAAGTTCCAAACAGTCAGGAGAGATAAAGGTATGAAAACACTGTTCGTATAGAAATATGTATTTATAAATGATATAATAATAATAATAATTTTTCACCCTGATGAAGGCCATTTAGTGTGCGCCGCAACATAGGTGTTTAAAATTGACAGCTGGTTTTGCCTTTTGTGCTAAATTTTATAAATAAATAAATGTATGTACTAGTATATAGAAATATATATGGCTCACTTGTTTTTAGATTTTAGATTTTAAACATTTGCAAATAGATTTTTCACTGAAGAAGGCCGAACGGCCGAAACGTTTTTATTAAACCTGGACCTTTGAGAAGTTTTGTCTCCTCCTTTTCACCTCGATACATATTTATCAATTTTAAGAGGAGACAACCGAATCCTTCTTGGATCCTTCTACTGGGACTCCATTGTTTTGGTTTATCGTTCAACTACACAGGATATCGAAATATATATATTTACTAACAATAAAAAAAATTACCATTTAATACCAAGGTCCCAAGGTATGGAATGCTCTCCCTCGTTCAATAATTGACTCATCAAATATTCTCTCTTTTGAGAAAACTTTGAAAACATTTTTAATAATACCTTGTTTATAAACTTGCACGCCCGTGACTCCCTTTTAAACAAACTGTAAAAGATCTAAAATAATACTACGAGGAGCTTCCCTCTTGGAAAAGCCAACGGCTTCTAGGGGACTCCTTGTAAGATTGTCTCGCTCCCTTCTCTTTTTATATGTATATTGTATATCTGTTTTAGCAAACAATAGAATAAAATGAAATGGAAATTTGTCATTCTACTTAGACGTGTTGCACATTTACGTGCCGATGATATTGTGACAGGCAGTAAAATGGCACTTAGGCCTCACAGGTCAGAAGGAACTAAAACCAATATTCAACCCTAGAATAATTCGTGTCTGAGTATTAACAGCCGTGGACAGCTGTTTTGGCCTTGTTGGACCTCGTAAGCCCGTCCTAGCTTATAAACAGGCTCTAATTCCCACAGAAAAATATAAACAAAACTGTAAGCGTTGTGCCTGTGCGAAACAACTCACGCCCAAACCGTTTTTACAATTCAGTACAGGACTTAGGTTCATTCTGACCCCTGAGGCCTTTGTACCATTTTACTGGCTATATCAGTATCATTAGCACGAATGCGCAGTACTCCAAGTCAGATCCACAAGCACAAAGCTTACAGTTTTGTTTATATTCTACTTAATTTAGTACTTAGCTTATCTCAATGTCATTTCCGTGATAGGTTCATTTGCCCGTCTCTCTGACAGTCAGCGGTATTCCCCCACTGTACTCATGTACTTGTCACAACGTGGAACTAATTCTTCAGGTAAAATTCATTTCGTTTGGATAACCGCAATTCTGATGAAATACCATTCTACAATTAATTGATCTAATGATTTTCCACAAGTCTGAAATGTGTTGAAATGAAATTGGACTTCGTTACTGTGAAATTGTAATAATAGCAAGATTCTCTATTTTTTTGGAAACAGAGAATAAATTAATTAAGAAATATTGATAGTGGCCTCAGTTTGCCACTAAAAAAATGGTAATGAGAATGAGTTTGCTGGAGTAATAAAAACCCGAGTTTCACTGTGATTGTTTGTTTTTAGGCCGAAGTTCCGCTTGTTTACTCCGCATTTAGGATGTCTGGTTACACACCCTCTCAGGTTGGTGTTTGTTTGTTTGTTTACTCCACATTCAGTCTGGTTACACACCCTCGCAGATTAGCGCTTGTTTTGTTTGTTTACTCCGCATTTGGTCTGGTTACACACCTTCTCCAGGTTGTTCCTTGTTTTGTATTTGTTTACTCCACATTCAGTCTGGTTACACACCCCCTCACATGTTGGTGCTTGTTTCGTTTTTGCTTACTCCACATTCAGTCTGGTAACACACCCTCTCACAGGTTGGTGCTTGTTTTGTATTTGTTTAAATCCACATTTGATGTCATCTTCACCTTAATTTAGAAAGATACAGGATCATTTTTTATGTTTTATTTCTAGATCTGTCAGCACTGGCTACGACAGTGTTTTTGGAACTATCTAAACTGGGAGGATGTTTGTCTGTACGTGTGTACATGTCTGGTGATGGGGATCGACTACCAGGTAAAATGTCCTTTATTTTATCTTAATAAACACTTTATCAAGAGCTCAGAAATTATAATGGAAGTCCAGTTCAATCATTACACAAACAAAACTTGTGTTGTGTTTTTAGTTATTTATTGATTGATTGATTTACGTATTAACTCTTAAATACTTAAATACTTAAATAAATTATCCTAATTTAGCTTTCGCTAATGCTAGGAATGAACTCTGAAAGTCTAAATAGTATTATTACATTTTCAACCTTAAATATTGCGTTTCTAACGTTCTGAATTATGCACTAAGTCTTGGGTATCAGCTCATAGACGGAATTGACCTTTTATGGAGACTGGCTGTGGAATCTCGTAAAGCTGAAATCTGGTTCTGAATAAAATTTAGCTGTCATTTTAAAGTATCGATAGGCTAATTGGAAAACTCGAGAAATTTAATAAAACAATTATTCCATTCGCGCCTGTTGGACATCAGAAGATTTATGGCCAAGTCAGCACACCTGTTGGCTATTTACCATCACAACGCGGCTCGTGCATTTATTGTTGGGTAATAGTAAGTATGGTGGCGAGGAAGCCAAAATTGTGACCATTAGACTTATGTTAGTTTAAACTTCCCCTTTAGTTACAATGGGTTCTTTGAAGACACTCGGTCAGTTTCAATTAGCAAATAACTAGTTAATTCTACAACTTGAAATGTTACATGAAGTTTTGAGTTTCTATTCTATAGATTGGAGTATGTCAGTATTTATTGCAAAAGTAGGTTTTAAGTTTTTTTATAAAGCGAGTGAAGGTTTTTTAACAATACCATCACTAACCGAGTTATCTAGTTTTGCAGCTTCTAAGAGTGAGCGATTATAGCAGTCGTTGACAACAAGATAATTTTTGTTCAAAGCTCCGTCTGATTATTCCGGTCAAACAATATGAAGGCTAACTCTGTCAAAGCAGTGTAGTATCTCGCTGAAATCCAATACTTTCACTTGTTTTCACAAATTTGACTCCTACAGAACGAGCAACAAGTCTATAATGAAAAGTCATAAAGTATTCCTAAGAATAGTTGAAGAATAAAATTATTGAATCATTAATTTCTTCTTCAACTATATATCCAAGGTTCACTCTACCATTATTCCTAAGAATACTAACCTTGAACAACAGATACCATTTGCCATCGCTTCCTCTTACTCCTATTCTGCATGTTCAATGTTGCTCACCTTTTAGTTCGCTTTTCTAGGTTTACTTCTGCATCGCAATCTTTTGTCATTTACAACAAGAGATTCTTCGTCATACTCAACAGCAGAGCCTTCTGATATTTTTAAAGGTAAGTAGTTTCGACATCTTGCTCACAGTTATTCTAATAATCTCACAAAAAAACAACTAAAAACCGGAAAGCTAAATCCTTTCTAGAGGCAAGTGGCCCATTCGGCCGGTGTTGATCTCCTGTTTTGGTAGTGTTAAGTGGATGAGAATTTTAGACTCCCCTTGGACAGGACACTAATCTATCGCAGGTTAACCCGCAGCCCAAGCTGGTATTCATTTATACAGCTGAGTCGACTGGAACATTTAGTCTGGTAAAATGTAACGCAATGCATTGGTCCGGGCGAGGCTCGAACTCGCGACCCTCTGATCGATAGTCGAACACGCTAACCACTCGGTCACTGCGACACCAAAAAACCGGAAAGAAAGATCGTTTTACGAATATTGCGTCCACGAAGGCAGGTGGTCTCAAATTATGTTAATACAGAAACGTCTTCTTTTTGAAATACATAAAATTTGGTTGTAATTCCCGGGAAAGCTCGTAAAGTAAATCAAAATCAACAGTTTGCGAAAACTTAGCAGAAGCAGTATTAAAACCTTTAGTTTATTTCAAAGTGATTGGTAATCTTAGAAAAAACCCAGACTTAAAAAGCTCTGCTCTTTTCACTTAGGAGGAACCAATTCGAAAGTTTAGAACAGGCGAGTACCTAGACTTTATGCAGGAACTCGAGAAGCGCTATCGCCCAACCATTCTCTCCGACCTTCAGAACATCACAAAACCATGACTGTGGACCTACGTGATGTATTACTAGAGAGGTCCTGCTCATGGATGGCTGGTTGGTGCTCAGAGAATCAAGTATCTCGTGTGAAAGAATAAGAATTAAGGTTGGGGTTTGACAGAGTCTTGATTTGGGCCATCATGGTAAAAAACTTAAAAACTTAAAACTTACTTTATTTATCGTCGTTACGATGGGAGTGGTTGCCCATTCTCCAGGCCAGTGGCTTTTGTTTATTCGCTCGACGGCACAGATCTTGGCGTGAAAGTCGATTTTGTGGAGGGAGGAAAACCGGAGAACCCGGAGAAAAACCCTCGGAGTCAGAAGAAGATCGACAAATCTTAGCCCACATCTAAACCACAGGATTCGATCCCGGTTCCACAGAGGTGGGAGGCACGAGCGCTAACCACTCGGCCATCCTGGCTCCCCTCATGGTAGAGTGTATCACGTTCTTGCCAATGGTCTTCTTTCCCCTGTTTTCTGTAGTTTCTTGTCTTTCTTTCTACGTCGCAAGCTTTTGGCAGTCGTGCCCTCGTCAAGTGAATATATTAAATATGTTAGGTATTCACCTGAAGAGGGCATCTTCCAAAAGCTTGTGAAGACAGGGAGACAAGAATTTACAGAAAACGTGGGAAAGAAGATAAACGGCTAGAACGTGATACAAGGTTGGAGTGCTAGGTGGTGTAATCCTTTAACCAGGCACATTCCATCATAACTCGAGATAATTCATATTAGAGAAACCACCAACTGCTGCCACCAGTCGAATTGGGTTCGCTAGTTCTTATGCACGAATACTAGCACAGCTTTGTCCAAAATGGTTGCATTGGGACAAAATCCTAGACAACGAACAGCAAGTTGGTAGTGACCACAGCCATTGGACTGTTGCTAAAAGGATAAAGAATTCTTTGTTTCTATGTTCTCGCTGGTTTTTATGTTACCGTAAGTTTGAATAGCGTCGCACTCTAGACTCTAGTATTTCTCTTTGTGTTGGTCAGGAGAAAAAAGAAAAGTTAGTTTTAACCGATCGAAGGACGTGCTAAAGTTATGAACAAGAGTTTATTTAAGAATGTAATATACTGCAAGGCAGAGATAGAATGTAAATTATTTTGAGTTGTAAATACATGTAAATAAAAGAGACTTTCACGTAATAAAGTCGACTGCAATATGTTAAGTTCGTTTAGGATTGACGTACTGTCGCAATTTTGTTGCTTTTTTTCTTCAGCTTTCCTGAATTCCATAAAACCTTTGTAAGTATATGTCACTTGTTTGCAACACTCTTAAAGGGTGGAACCTGTGACAACAAGGCTTCTAGACAAAAACTGTGCGAGACTGTGCTTATTGGGTACACGATTTCTTTTAGATCAGCACATAACGCAAAATTGCACATTCATTCTTTAAATCTCAGGTAAATAAACTACAAACAAGGTTTCAATGAGTTCACCCAAATTCCTGTAATCAGCTAGTAATATGTTGGTCAATTCCCCGTAATCAGCTAATATGTTGGCCAATTCTCTGTAATCAGCTAATATGTTGGCCGATTCCCTGTAATCAGCTAATATGTTGGCCAATTCTCTGTAATCAGCTAATATGTTGGCCAATTCCCTGTAATCAGCTAATATGTTGGCCAATTCTCTGTAATCAAGTAGTATGTTGGTCAATTCTTTGTAATCAGCTAATATGTTGGTCAATTCCCTGTAATCAGCTAATATGTTGGTCAATTCTCTCAAATCAGCTAGTATGTTGGTCAATTCCCTGTAATCAGCTAGTATGTTGGTCAATTCCCTGTAATCAACTAATTTGTTGGTCAATTCCCTGTAATCAGCTAGTATGTTGGTCAATTCCCTGTAATCAGCTAATATGTTGTTCAATTCCCTGTAATCAGCTAATATGTTGGTCAATTTCCTGTAATCAGCTGGTAACATGTTGGTCAATTTCCTGTAATCAGCTGGTAATATGTTGGTCAATTCCCTGTAATCAGCTAATATGTTGGTCAATTCTCTCAAATCAGCTGATATGTTGGGCAATTCCCTGTAATCAGCTAAGATGTTGGTCAATTCCCTATAATCAGCTAATATGTTGGTCAATTCCCTGTAATCAGCTAAGATGTTGTTCAATTCCCTGTAATCAGCTAATATGTT
>JAOBAT010133141.1:0-12220 GCA_026413305.1 Hydrozoanthus tunicans | reverse complement strand
ATGTACTAGAAATACCTTAGATGAATACTACCTCAATTTTCGATTTTATAAAAAAGAGTGTAGCAATAAACGAAAAAACGTTTACCTACTAGGACATTCCAACAAAAAACTTTAGGCTTTATCACTATAAGAGTTTCAAGAAGGTAAATGGAACCAGTTTCGAAATGCACAGGTGCAAAGCATAAATCAAATACTACCTAACTTATAACAATTTGTAAAATATATCTAAGTTTGAAAACCAACCCATTTTTTACACCTATACCTTTTGGGTGATCTAAATTAACTATGTTACATCTTTACATAACTGTTTACCTTGTCTGACTTTGGATGTCAAAAATGTGTTCAGCTTTGAAATTTAGCTAGCTTTAGAACTCTAACGAAAATTTGGTGACAGCAGATTGCTGCCAACAACTTCGTTTTCAGTGCATACATATTTAAAAGCTAATAATTTTGCTTGAAAAGATCAATATCATATTAACTCATGCAACAAAAAAATTGCAGCATGAAACAAAGGGAATACGCTCTTCATTTATGTTTATGTCAATTTCAGGGATTTCGGGAGTCAAAAAACTGCAACTGAAAGTATAAAAGTTTTCTAGATTTATAAATAACTACATTTAAAACTTCCAACACAATGCTTGCTTAATCAAAATCTGGTATATCAGCATATGAGTAACCCTTGTAGCCTCGCCAGGCATAGTAGGCGATCCTCACATGGTAGAAGCCTGGTATGAACATCAGTGACCCCAAGATGAGAAGAGGGTACATCCTGTCATTGTACTGTATAGGAAAAGATTATAACAGCAAGTTTACAACACCAATAAAAGGTAAAGGTATCATTGTTAAACGCAGGTATATACTCAAATGGTAGAGTGAATCTTGGATATATAGTTGAAGAAGAAATGATTGGTTCACAAGTTGAAAGCTCAGAAAAAATTCTGAGTAACTGCGAGAATCAAACCCACAACCATCTGATTACCAGTCAGAGATGTGTGTCAAGCAGGTGTAGACAAGAACTCAACCAGTGACCCGGCTCCCCATATAAGTCTCTATAGCTCAGTGGGTAGAGCATCTGAGGGTTGCAGGTTCAATTCCCATCAGTGACTCAGAATTTTTTCTGAGCTTTCAACTTGTGAAAAAATAGTTGGTATATGCTGTTTCCTTCAGTGCTGTTATCAATTTACCCCCTCCCTTCTCCCCCCTACTCTATACCTACTCTCCCTCATACCTACTCCCTTATACCTACTCCCTTATACCTTTTCCCTTTTACCTATCCCTTACACCTACTCCCTTACACATCCTCCCTCACACCTACTCCCTTATACCTACTCCATTATACCTACTCCCTTATACCTACTCCCTTATATCTATTCCCTTACACCTACTCCCTTACACCTACTCCCTTACACCTACTCCCTTATACATACTCCCTTATACCTACTCCCTTACACCTACTCCCTTATACATACTCCCTTACACCTACTCCCTTATACATACTCCCTTACACCTACTCCCTTACACCTACTCCCTTACACCTACTCCCTTATACATACTCCCTTACACCTACTCCCTTATACCTACTCCCTCATACATACTCCCTTCTAACTTTTTTCTTATTCCTACTCCCTTATACCTACTCCCTCATACCTACTCCCTTATACATACTCCCTTATACCTTTTCCCTTTTACCTATCCCTTACACCTACTCCCATATACCCACTCCCTTATACCTACTCAGATCTTATACCTACTCCTTAAACCTACTCCCTTTTACCTACCTACTCCTTTTTACCAATTAACTTTACACCAATTTCTAAGCCTCACCTTTACGTCAATATGTCCAGTGAAAAGTAGAGAGCCAATAACTAACAGCAATGTACCAACAACAAATAGAATGACTGCTAGACCAATGGACCTTAGGGGAGCCTTAGGTGGTGGTTTCACAAACTGTTGAACAATTTTATAAAATTAAATTAACAATTCAGTATTAAAATTATTAACAACTTTATGAAACTGTATCTAGTATCAAGACAACATAAAAATTATGGCTGCAACAAACCCAATTTCAAAGTTAATTAGAAACCAATAAATATCATTCATACTGTCCAATAAGTTCTAAACAAATATAAGCTTGTTCAACCAAAGTTTTACATTTTAAATCAGCTACCAATGGGTGTTGAGTAGACAATGGTAATTTTCAAGACTGAACTTTCTAACAGGCCTAGTGCTCATCAGTCCATTATAAAATTCTTAATTCTATTATTTAACAAACCTTCCAAGTGTTTGAGAAATCTATAATTTACTTACCTGTGATCTGAAACCGAGGTGGCCAGTTCTGACCTACTCATTTTGGCCACTGAAATCTCATGATCCAGCTCTTTAACAAAAAAACCCAGATACCCTTGGCTAGAAGTTTTACAACACAAAATGAATATAACTCTTAAGAAAATAACCCTCATGATATAATGTGCAGTATGATTGGTTACAAATCTATTTTATGAAAGGGAACAGAAAGTTTCTTTCTTTATGGTTTATTTCTAAAATGGATTAAACAGCACAGTTTGTGTTTCTACAGTTTACAAAACGATTATGATATAAGAGGGTACTTGGCTTTGTCTCCTTTTCTGTCAACACTTTCCTTGTGCCCTCTTGCTTTATAACTATTTTATAAATTGTATATAAACATGTGGCATGCTGCTTTATTCCCTTTGTAATTTTAAATCACGGGCAAGCAAAGCTGACCTGGGCATCAATGAAACCATCATGATTGCTTTGAGAAACCTTCTGATACTTCACATAGCTTCTGTTCTTGAAAGCCATGGGACACTGAAACAGAGAGAAAAAAAAATTAAGCAAGGGAGGGGAGGGAGTAAGGCCATCTAAATAAAGATAGTACTCAAACAAAGTTGTTGATTTTGTTGTTGTTGCAGATTTTAATTTGTTTCCCATGGCCCTGATCTCACTACTTAACTCAATTAGTTTTTTCTATTTCTAAGTAGCTTGTACTCTACCTATGTAAAATCATATTATCTCCTGGCTTTTCTCTTTCTGTATCTTTCACCACCTGAGTACCAAATTATGTTGTTGCAGATTTTAATTTGTTTCCCATCATCCTGATCTCTTGTGATGGTGGGTCAGTCAGTAGGGCAAACAAAGCTATCTTGACACGATGTTATTTTTTGAGAAAACATTCAGTTTGTACTTCAGTTTACTATTGCATATCAAATATTGACTTAATCTGTAGTGGGTACATATATATAAACCAGATGATACATCTTAACATGATGATCAAATGTCTATCATTTATTTTTTTCATTACTTTTTGAAAAAAGCGGGTTAATCACACTATATTAAAGTCAAGGAGAAAGCTCGTCAAAAAATCCAAGCCCAAGATGGGATTTGAACCCACGACTGGGGCTCGGATTTTTTTCCAAGCTTTCTCCTTGACTTTAATATCAAGTAATTATTATTGGTTCATTGTTCATAGTCACACTATGGGAAAGGAAACACTTTATTTGGCCCACTGGAGGTACTGAAAATGAGAAAAAGGCTGCCTAGTATCATAAAAAATTGATTTCAGCGATTTTTAGCACAGGTAGCTCATGCTCTTATCATGATGTTTAATCCCCAACCATATTTTTATAAGCAAAAGAATGGAAATTCAAATTTTGTATGTCATTGCTCCCAAAATGTGACAAAATCACTCATTCTACATTCTGTTACCTAATAATTATAACTTCTTACTTTTATACAGCTTTTGGGGTGAATTGAAGCATTTTCTGAGATGCAGTGTGAAAAAGTAAATCTTCCTAAGTTACATTTCAGAAAGCACTTCAATTCACCCCAAAAGCTACATAAATGTAATTTAAAGTTGTGACTACTAGATAGCAGAATGTAGAATGAATGATTTTCTTACATTTTAGGAGCAACAAAATAGAAAACTTCATTTTTAAGTCTGGAAATATAATACTTTGTAAGCTATTCTACCATTTACATGCTTTTTTTATTCTCGTTACAAGAATGTTATTCAATGTAATATAAATACACATTTTTTTTATAAGGAAAAAGTAAATATGGCCGAGGTTCATTGTTCTTAACCTTTTGGCGAATTGAGCCTCAAATTGTTCTTAATTTGTTCTTACATCTATGCGTGGTTTAAATCGAAGACAGATTATAAGTTTAAGGTACTGCAATACAATTATTTGAAAACGGATTGCTTACCTATTTCCCTATGAAGATACAGTATGCTGTTTGAATGCTTACAACGGTGGTTGTAAGGAACAACCTTCAGGGTAAGTGTTTAATTTGAATCAATGGTAACGACTAAAAGAAAAATAAATTGCGAATCATTTTTGTAAAGCTAAAAAAACTGCTCAATAGAGCCCCGAGCCTCAGCATGTTCTTAAGTTGTTCTTAAATTTTGGCCAATCTGAGACTCGTTGTTCTTACAAAGTTATTCTTATATAAAAAAAGCGTGTAACATAATAAACAGAAACTTTCTGAGGCAGGCAAAAGTCAGATGTAACTACAGAAATAACTCCAATGTGAATATGATTCGAAAGTGAGATGTGGAAATTTTCGTTCGGCTCGTATATTCTTGAGATAATCCTAAATCAAGGTGAAAAAAATTCTTTGATTTGCAATGAACTATACATTCTTACCTTTTTCGCTCTTTCCGTCAGTGTTTGTTTCTTTGCGGCTTGGTAGCCAGGCCTTAAATTTACGATGATTGCCGCTGACTTGTGGCTTGTCTCACGGGCGCTTGGCGCTTAGTTTTGTTTGGCGTAACGTTTGGCGTCGGGTTTGTAACATAGGACGCGTATATTTCATAAAATCTTCTGGATTTTACAACAATCATGCCAAGCTCTAAGGGTCGAGCTGGTTCGTCGTCCACTAGCTCACCACAACGCTACAAAAGAACGAAGCGATGCGAAAGCGAAAGAACTGTTGCGGTTGGGCAAGTTTACAGCGAAATGCGGATGACAAGGGTAAGTTTGACAGTTTGACAACAAATGCACGTGGATCTTGTTTGCTTTATTGATTGGTTTGTATTGCTTTGTTGGAGATTGGCATTAAAACCAATAAGCCTGGTATTTATCCAAATACATTGATTTTATGCCATAACCCATATTCGATATTGTCCCGCGCATTTTATTTAAAACAATATCATTGTAACTCAATTTCAGGTTTACAAAAAAAAAAAATATTCTGCGGTTTGTTCTCCAGTCGACTGTTTACGTCGCTCTAAAGACGAATTTTTTAAAGAATTCATTCTCTGCTTCATCTGTTGAGCGACTTTTTTAATTTCGATGTGTATACATTTTTTTTCCAAAGAAACTTTCACATACCGGAAGTTGCCGTTAATAGAGTCATCGACTGTCTGATCATCCTTGAATGCTCGTGGCAAAACATTTTTTTGTCAACGACAAGGAATGCCTTCAGATTAATCGTGCCGAATTAGCTGACGGAAGAAATTCATCTGGAAGTCGTTCGGTTTGTGGTTTCGTCCACTATTCCATCTCTGCAAGTAGACTGCAAAGGAATATAGACAACTCAGGCTTGTAGGGAAGGGGTGTGATGGGTGTGCCACCACGCCCCGAAAAAAGAAAACATATATGAGCAACTGCAATGGGTAGCGAATGGTCCCTTTAAAAATAAAAGTCTCTGCAAATTACGGCTTGTTATCAAAATCTTGTCATCAGCTTTTTTGTCAAGTCTCGAGGTCTCATATTTTTCAATTTTTTCTCAGTCTCACAGTCTCAGAGTTTGTTACTAAATGGCTTGCATTGTCAATATTTTCAGCAGAGGTCGAAATCTCTGTTTTGCTTGCGAAGTGTTTTGGTACTTAAAAGTGTCAATCTTGGATTTTTCGCATCATAACATCTTGGCCTCGGATTATTGCCATTGCTTTTCAAAGTCTAGGGCTCTGGTTTTAAAAAGGCCATCTCGGCATCTCTTGACAGTCTCAGACTTACCTTTCACTACCCCTACTGCAGATAATAGCTGACATTTGATTGATTTCGTTTTGTTGATTTATATGGAAATTTGTTCATAAGGCATAAAATTCAATAAGATCCTCAAGAGTTCAGAATAATGTGATACGGTACAGGGTGGAAAAATCTTCCAAATTTAGTAACAGTGCAGAGCAAAATAACTGTAGATAAAGTAATCTTAAATGTTCAATTATGGTATAGATCAATATCAGTGTGGCAAAAGCCATTAAAATTTGTCTGCTACCATATGTTCCAAAAAAGAAGTCACTTGCAGTGCATGTGCTAGAGTCAGGTATACCCATATCTGTGGATAGAATCTTTAAACAGTTGAAAAATATCTAAGATAGAATTACTGGTAATAAATCAGAAGACTGAAACAGCAAGATTGGTAAATAAAATGGTGAAAAATTAATAAATGCTATATGCATGCAGTTATCATATGTGTATGATTATTAGGGAGCCATTTTAGAACTCGTATACACTTTAAAATTTGGGTTACTCTGTAGCTCAGTGAAGCAAGAAACATTATTTTGATTGATGGTTTTCAATATGTCTTTTCAGGCACAAGCAGCAAGGCAGAGGGCTGCAGATCTATCCATGAAAATCAGCAATGCTGTTGAAAATAAGCAAAATATTGCCCAGACACTTGTCGATACAGCACTACTGACAGCCAATGCATCACAGCTCAAGAGTATTATCAAAAGAGCGAAACATTCTGACGTGGACTTTTATTATTTCTTGATCTTTTGTCTTGTGGGTTCAATCACTTTACAGATTGTTGCTTCAATGTGTATGTATGTCACTGGCAAGCTTGATTCCTTGGATACAGATAATGACCGAAAAATATACTTCCTCAATACTGTCTCTACAGTCTGCATAATGATGTATAAGATACTGAACATATTTGTTGCTGTGTTTCAGACGGATTAGTCTCAACACATAATTAATTGCCAATTTTTGAAATATGGCAAAAAGCAAGAGGGTGTAGAACTGCCTCACCATCTTGTTTGATCCTTTCAGCCCCAGCCAGTTAGATATCAGCATCTAGCTTCTCCTTACATATAACTCATACTAACTAGGTAATCCTGTAATGAGAAATGAAAATTGGTCAAACATGACTGAACATTGAAAGCAAAATTCTACTAAATTTTTAACAGGAAAAGTATGTGGGCTGTATATTTGGGGAGTTAAGCAATATGCCATTGGAGGCTGAAGGGGGTTAATTAATATGTATTCCTACATAATTAGTGAGTTTTTTATAATGGAAATGAAGTTGAATGAATTATGAGCTATGAAATTTCTCTTAAAGCTAAAAACTTTTCTTAGGGTCAAAAACAATAAATTGTTGGCCATATTTTAAATTTTCTTTTCCTGGTAAATATTGATAACTTACATTTGTGGCACTTCCATTTGCCTGTGAGTAATTTTGGCAAACATGTAAAGTATTTATTTTTTATTTACTCTTAATGGCCTATTTGCACAAAAAAATAATAATAGAATTTTGAACCTCAGAAGCTGCTGAGTTTTGTTGCAGTGATATTTTTGGAATGTAGAACAATAACTTGGAGCTGAGAGAGAAGCATTATTCAGTAGCCGATTTGCTTTTCAAACATTTTTTAAAAAAAAAATACTTTACCTGAATTTATTTGCTTCAAGTTTGTGTCCTTTAATTTGCCAACCAACGGACCAGTTGAAATTGTTTGAGATGAAGTGTTATGTAGAACAGTAACTTGGAGCTGACAGAGAAGCATTATTCAGTAGCCGATTTGCTTTTCAAACATTTTTTTTAAAATAATACTTTACCAGAATTTATTTGCTTCAAGTTTGTGTCCTTTAATTTGCCAACCAACGGACCAGTTGAAATTTTTTGAGATGAAGTGTTATGTAGAACAGTAACTTGGAGCTGAGAGAGAAGCATTATTCAGTAGCCGATTTGCTTTTCAAACATTTTTTTTAAAAAAAATACTTTACCTGAATTTATTTGCTTCAAGTTTGTGTCCTTTAATTTGCCAAACGGACCAGTTGAAATTTTTTGAGATGAAGTGTTATGTAGAACAGTAACTTGGAGCTGACAGAGAAGCATTATTCAGTAGCCGATTTGCTTTTCAAACATTTTTTTTAAAAAAATACTTTACCAGAATTTATTTGCTTCAAGTTTGTGTCCTTTAATTTGCCAACCAACGAACCAGTTGAAATTTTTTGAGATGAAGTGTTTGGGTCGGATATGATTTGTAAAATTATATCAGTGGCTAAACATTTGATGTAAGTTATAATTATAGATAGATTTCAATTTGATGTATATATAAATATATATATAATGCTAGTTTGCACTTTGTGCAAAACAAATTTTTGCATAAAATTTTAATAAAAGTTTTCTAATATTATTGGCTGTCAATTGTAGTTTGTAATGAACAGAATTATAGAGCCTTATCTTATGGCCAGAAAAAAACAATCAGTCTGATTAGCTCTTGAGAGGGCAGTGATATCCTGCAAGGACTTTTGTTTTTGGTTATAACCAAGGGCGCTGGAAGCAAAAAATTATTTGGGGAGGGGAGGCACAGTGGAAATTGTAACAGTTCGTAATGAAATATGAAATTCCTATTCAAAAGGTACTGTTGCTAGCCAAAAAATTTTTGAGGGAGGGGGGTGGCACCCAAATTATTTGATGGGCCTTCTGCTGCCTATGTTAACAAGTGCTTTTTAGATTAAGAATAGAGAAAAACACAAGTTGTAAGATAACCTCTAATCAAGAGATATGGTCAATTCCTAAAACCTGATAGTAGTTGAGAATCTGTGCTTCCTGCTAATGTTCCACAGTTCCACAAAACAATAGTCGAAAACAAAGCACCGTAGCCTGTGAACCCTGTTCTAGGAAGAGGGAAAAGCATGTCGAGTTGAGAAGCCGCTAGTACAAGTATTTTTCCCCTTTCCTCGAACAAAGAGTCAGTTCACATGCTAAAAACAAAGCCGTACTGCCCTACTTGTCCTTTTGTAGCATTCTCAGGAATGAAATACATGCATCAATCATACAGTCGGATGTTTATAAATTTTTGTATTCTTATTTATCAATTTGCAGAATTTCGCGTTTTCACTTTTGATATTTTGGACTTTCCAAAATTGTGCTTTTCGCTTTCACAAAATTTGCATTATTCCATTACCTGTGTTCTATTTTACACTTAGCAGCTTTGGAATATATGTATGTATGAGCGTTTCCGATCCCCCCTCCCTTCATTAGACTTCATAATATTGCAAGTTTCTTGGAGGCATTTGGTGGAATTGCCTTCACTAAATGATTGATGTTTATGAATTTATAAATGGCGTGTTATCAAGAACCTATCTAGGCGTCTCCAACTGAAGTCTGCGTTTTACGAAATATATTTGAGCCTAAAACTCGGAAAATTGTTTTAAATTAAAAAAACAATCCTGCGTGTTTCCAACAGAGTATACGGAAAATATCTTCTAAAGCTCTTACAGAATAATAAAAACTGATAACGTCCTTCATGATTTGTGTCCAGATTTACAAAATGGTCCTCAGCCAATGAGAGCGCGTGTTTTGTTTTTTTATCTGACGTCAAAGCAACCATGTTGGTGAAGTTGAACTACTGAGAATTTTTTTTTTCTCTTATGTAGAATACCAACAAGCTTTGCGTCTCAAGGGAGTTCGTGAAAACTAAGAATATTTTGTTTCTTGACTATGAAGTCTGTCTTTTCAATCGCAAAATGAAAACTTGGAATTTTTCTTAGTCCGATTATGTACATGTAAATACCAGAAACTTAACAGTAAAATATTGTGCCTTCATTTTCACCGAATTGGAAAAATATTGTTTTTCGAAGTTACCAAAGTTATAAATACTAGCTTAAGTACTAAAGTTTTTATTATTACAGCCTCATGCACCCTTTTAACTCGTAAGTACTAGTGTTTTGTCCCTATATATATTTCGAATACAAGAGTTAAATAGAAAGCCTGGGCTACCTGTGACGAAGAACTTGTCTGGCCTTCCAGTGGTCACACTTTTGTTTGCTTGCGAGACCTGTCTCTGTCGTTGCACGTGCACGCCACGATGGCGGAAAAACGGTCAACTGACCGTTGCTTTTTCCCTCTACAAGGCTATAAAAACTCTAGTCCTGCAACAGCCGCTTGTGAAAGCCTTCAAATTCAACAGCGACACAAAAAATGGTCGATCAGGAAAGTGTTATCGGTGTAAAATATGACAACAACAACAGAAAGGTGAGTGGCGCGCTCTTTCAAAACTG
The DNA here is from genome assembly GCA_026413305.1 of Hydrozoanthus tunicans. Taxonomy (NCBI): domain Eukaryota; kingdom Metazoa; phylum Cnidaria; class Anthozoa; order Zoantharia; family Hydrozoanthidae; genus Hydrozoanthus; species Hydrozoanthus tunicans. Next base: position 1,973 of record JAOBAT010133141.1, on the reverse strand, counting down.
CAAAACCAAGAAATAGAGCTCGAGCTTGTGAAACCGTTATTTCTAGACCTCCCAAGGTAGATGATTTTTTTTATCAAAAAAGAGTTAATCTTTTTTCACGTAAGCAAAGTTTATAGTTGTATAAGTCATATAACTTGGCTTAAAGTAAAGAAACTATGAATTGTGTTTCGAAAACACGCATCTCTCAAATGGTTGTAAGTGCAAAAATTAAAATCAATGAACAAGTTTGCATTCTTTGCTGCTTAAATTCAAAGTAATAGATTCTTTGTGTTTCAGAGGGGGATTTAAATGTCACTCAGTAGTCAAAATTTTACTAAAAATTAACCCTGTTACATATTTTTTTGGTCAAACATCACCGTTGCGCGCGTGCAATCAAAATTCCTACCGATTTAAAATCCAAACCTCTAAGTTTTATGAAAGTATATGTTGCATTGTGTGTGATTGCTATATATATCAACAACTGAATTGCCCTTTTTCCAGGTGGTTATAAAATCGTGTCTGTATGTGTCAGAAGATGACAACGATAAAGATTCAGTGGCGGTGATTTTGAAACAGCTCGAGGCCATGGGTTACACAGTCATGCAAGCCAGCGACGCCTCTTCAGCCAAGAAAATGTGCAAGATGAACTTCTTTAGCCTTATTGTTTTAGAAGGTTGCAAAGACGGAAGATTTGTTAAAGAAATCAAGTGAGTTCCATCCTAAAAACACAAAAAAGTACCTCAGAGAAGATTTTAAAAAGTCTTTAGATAAAATATCGGCTTGAAGGAATAGGTGATTATAGCAAAATCCCAAAATTTTTGTTCTCGGTATTTTTTTCAATTATTAGGGTTTTTTTTTTTCGATTAACACATTGAGCAATCCCATAACTTTTTGGTTTGCAAGCTTGTAATAAAGTTGAAAACACATAAAAAAACCCAAAATGGTTACCAGCATTTTTCGGATGATCATAGAAGAGGGAGGAGGGGGGATGAATAAAATGAATCAAGTATTGCTGGCTATTGAAATATTTGTAACTAATACCAAAGTTGTATAAAATAATAAAAGCTAAAGATATAAGTTTTTTAAAAACTCTCAAACGTTTTCGACTAAAAAGTCGTCTTCGGGAGTGATTAAAATTCTGCAGTGAGCATATTTGTATAGCTTTATATAAGTTATTCCCTGAAGTTGACTTTTTAGTCGAAAACGTTTGAGTGTTTAAAAACTTATATTTTTAGCCTTTATTATTTTATATAAACTTTTAAAGCGATTTTAATGACATTTACTAATACCAAAGTGTTTTATCTATAAATAGATGCAAAGACTCCTGTAATGAACAAACACCTGTCTTGTTTCTTGCGTCTGACACACTCCCAGGTATGCTGGTTGCACTGCAATTGATCATCAACCTAATGTACAACGGTAGTTATCCCCTAATAGTAATAATGTGTTTCTTATTCATTTCCTTTTGTTTGATGGCATCCAAGCGATGGCCCCTAAACAACAACTGACATTAATACTTGTGGATGCTTATCAAATAAAATCGAGTGACCGAATTTCCAGTTCTATTTGTGTAGTTGCAAACTTTAGAACTCTAGGGAAAACAAAACTAACTTGTTTCCCGAGGGACTAGATAAATTTTAAATGCTTGGACTTTCACTTTTGTTGAGACTTTTTTTGGTGATGTGTTCAACGCGCCGGCAACAACTGCGTGTTCAGGGGCACGTGACTAAGAAGTGCTTATTTTGTTGAGTGAAAGTCTAAGTATATTTAACAATTATCCCTCAAGCCCGAATGGGCTATTTGCGTGGCTACTAGCCCATAAGGGCGAGAGGGATAATTGTTTTAGTAAAATAATACTAGTTGGTCAAAAATCAGAAGTAAAAAATCTTTTTTTAAAGCTCTAAAATTAACTTTTTAAATGTTTACGACAAATGTGATCACGCGCAATCGCTACTCGTAGGCTATCACTAATAGCCTATGAGTAGCGTAGCCAA
>JAOBAT010133130.1:0-12221 GCA_026413305.1 Hydrozoanthus tunicans | reverse complement strand
TTGGCCTTTTGGTCAACAGAAACTGCAGCCGAAGCCAAAGTAGGACTGGTTTTTCCCCAATGCTGAAAAACTCCTTGCTACAAATAAAAGAAGATGAAAGCACGTTGTCTCACACATATATATCAAGTAACTCTTGGAAGTTGGTATTCACTAAAATTAGTAAACAAAACGCTGCAAAATAAGGCTTTGTACATGTAATGATGGATATGATGAGGAAGAGAAAAACAGCAATAACAAGAAAACTAGCGTTTGAAAATTGATGGATTTTAAAGCTTTACATAATATCTTTATTATTTGAATGATGAACCATCGATGTACAAAACTGTATTTGAATAATAAAGGATACTTATTTGATTGTCTCACGTTACAATGATAACAAAGTATACGCGACGTCATCCTGTCTACATTCACAGTCGCCTGGTAAAGACTGGAACAGCAGTCGAATAGTCGCCTTCGTTGAGTTGTGATTGTTATCGCGAAATAATCTAGTAAGTACTCTTTACCATTCATTCTCCACGATGAATAATCCCTTTTACTTTACATTTAAAGTGCTAGGTTTACACTTGGTATCTTTATTGCTCCAATGGCTTTTCCAACACTACTGTTCGACCGTAAAAACGGATAAAAGTGCTTACACGACCATCGTAAGTCTGTGAAATAAGCTTTCAAAAAAGTGCATTCCGTGCGAATAAAACTCAAAACATACGACGGCGATTTATGACGTCCCATGGAATGAAGGGACTCCAAGCTGCTCTACATTGGCGTTTACAGCCAACTAGTGAGTTTTTTTCTCAAACACCTGGTCACCAGCCTCGCAAACATGAACTTGACCGGGAAGAATTGATCTCCCGCCTTTCAAATTATGTGACACCACACATATCTAATGAGCTTCAAAAGTTTCGCAGCCGTTTGACGCTAAAATAGGCATTTTGTTTTCTTTAATTCTCCACAGAATTTATTCTAAAAACCGGTATTAAGTATCTAAACTCTACTCATATGGGTCAAACTTTAATTTTAGATGTTTTAAATTAGTTTGAAAGTTTCGCTTCAGCAGCCCTTTAAGGCCATTCCATTGAAATAGAACCCGTACCTAGGTTTTTGTCAAACTTTCCTCATTTGTCAACCATTATATGTAAACTGAAAAAGTGGAATAAAAAAGGGGTGTGCCCGTGTTAACTTTTGAGATATGATTGATACAAATACTCCCTCCAGGGCTATTTTTCTGTTGTTGTAAGCTTGAAATTAAAACTATAAATTTCTCCTGATAACATCGAGGAGCGTAAAGGAAATATAGGAAGATAACGTAAAGAGTTCTTCTGGATTAGGAGAATGATTTTCTTGTGATTTTCAGCAAAAACATTTATTGTAAGGAGGCATTTCTGTAGGTTTTTGTAGTTTATATGTTTCCAATACCTCAAAAAACAGTGTATTCTTGTCTGTTTTTTATATTTTTCCACACTTGCAACACTCAGTTTTTTCAGTTCTCAGAGAGTTCTGCTGAAATTTGACTGATTTACGAAAAAAATTGTTGGGCACCCGTGCTTGTTTAAGAGAAACACAAGGAAAACTGGCAAAACATGTGTTTTTTTACCCCATTTCCGAGAGGAGACTGGAACGAGTTAAACAAAAAGCCCCATATATTATGAAGAAAACTGCTTTTTGCATTATTTTTTCTGATATGTCTTCGAGAGCTCAATATTCACTAGAATATGACAAAAATGTGTAAACATTTTAAAATTTCTAATATGTGCAATGCAAAACTGTGGAATTACCTTAAGAAACCAGTGTTCTAGGTAGCTCAGTACTTATTAGCATGTTTGATTTCTTCAACCAATCTGTCTTTGCTGATTTGGCAGTTTTAAATCAAGAACTACTGCAGCAAAGAGACTGCTGACTGATTAATTTGGCTCAGAACTACATAAGTTTGGGTAATCGTTCAAAATGCTCAAGAACTTTGAAAAATGTAGAGCTAGTAACATCAAAACTTTACACCAAGGCTCTGAAAATGACAGGGTGCTACACTCTTTTGTTGTTGTAAAAAAACTTTTTTTTATAATAAAATGAGGCTGAAAATCACCAAGAGTTTAATAACATGTATAGAATATGCTGAGGCTGAGAAAGGGTGAAGAACGTTTATTTATGATGGTAACCTACTGCAAACAAATCATACAGAGTTACTATAAATTTGCGTTTCGGTGAGCTTCTTTGACTAAAGTTTGCAGATAACAATTTTACATCACATGTTTTTTCATTTACTAAAGCGCAGTTATTTCAGGTATATCTCTTAAGACAAACTGGCGAGAAAGTCAGTACCATCTACTACTATACTACACAAACGCACCACATACGGTAGATGTGTTATCAAAATCAGTAAGGATGTTTTAAGAACATGAGTTTAGAACATTTGAGGCTGATATTCTGAAAATATTTAAGAACGTTCAGCCTCAGTTAAAAAATTCGACGTTCTTACAAAAAGAAAAGAGTGCTGGAAAAAGATGACAGTTCGCCCTTTCGTTATGGCCTAGCGAGAACATTCGTAATGATCCGTCAGTAAAAACTAGGCAGGTATGCAGAAAGGTGCTAACTGCGATATTGTTAAACCTTTAATCTGATTGGCTGAATTTAAAAAATGGACTATATTTTGATAAGTAAGCTAGTCTGTTTTCTCAGTTCTAGTTGAAACATTTCTGGTTTAAAATTGAAGAAAAACTCCACGAGAGGAACATTGAAAGTGAAAAGGTTTTCTTTTGCTTTTGTTTTAGAGTTCCATGATCGGCTAAATTATTTAAGACTTGCCCAAAAGAAACATGCTTTAAGATAGAGTTTCACTGTTTTCTTCTTTGAAACTGTGTTGTATACTGGTTGTCTTGTCTACTTACAGTAAGCGAACAAGTTCAGTTAAATAAAGCTAAAGTAAAGGAGCTCCATAAAGCACCCTATATTTTTGGTTATTTTTTTGGTCGTCAGCGAAAGTTCTTTGATTCGTGTTTTCACAAAAACAAGAGGCTACTGGTAGCCTACACTCGGGCCAGTTTTAATTCTTTGCAATAGACCAATTAATTTACAGGGCAAACAAAATCAAGTGAAACCATCATCCATAGTACCCACTAGTAATGAATAAAAATTAAGACAACAGAACAACTTGCATAGCAAAGGCTCTATTAATTTCCTAGCCTGCTTGCAGGCGGTTGGGTGTTTTGTAAGTGCGGAAAACTCACGGCCAGAGTAATTAAGCTAATTCATCAAACTGAGCTACATACAAACGTGTCAATCAGGTTCGATAAAAAAAAAAACGCTTAAACACACATATAGATGGAGATAGAGAGATTATTTCAACAGGCCTTGTGCATGTTTACGTCAAGCTAGTCAATTTCACCCCTAAGCTTCGTATTCAAGAAATAAGTGTGAGCACTTTGCACGTGCAAACCGTGTTCACGAAGGAATTCTTTTCATTTGTAGACGCTTTGGGAATTGATTTATGAAAATATTCACACTTTCTTGATTTGAAAGCGAGGCTTGGGGGTGTTTGACGTAAACATGCATAAGGCCTATTAAGATCGGCATCTTCAAGGCCTTTAATACGCTTAATGATTACAATTTGAAAATATAGTAATAAAAAGCTAGTCATTAAAATGAGGCTTCCTGGTTGTCTAAAAAATGCCACCTTGGGGAAAAGTTGAATGTGAAAGGGATAAAAAGTTGTTAATTTCAAAACTTTGCATTTGAAAACACAAAAAGCTGCAAAGACAGTATGACTCAAAATTTTTTTATTTAGGTAACAACTTTAGCAGTTTCCAAGATCGGGTATATATATGTCTTCAAAATGGTTCGATTGAGCGCCGGAGAGCTAGATGCCAAAACGGATGCGAAGTTCAATATTTAACGCCCACGCCAAGAAACAAAGCTTTTCAGTAAAAAAACTGTATGACCAGGCCTCCTGTCGGGTAAAAGATCTTATCGTTATATATTTAAGCAAATGACAAATTGCTTATCTTTCGACAGTTCTATGGACAAGGTTTTATTTCCTTTTAAACTTTTCTCTTGCTTAGTTTTCTGAGTTATTTCATTTTATATTTTTCATACTATCAGAAATTCAATTTATTTTTTAAAGAGAAACTTGATTATCAAAATACCATGGCCTTTCGATGAATTTTAATTTCTTCTTATCATGAAGCTGTATCTATCACTTCTTTGATATTTAATTTGCAGAAAAACTGTTTTTATTAATTGCCAAAATACCATACTAAAACGTTTCTCGCAAACAATTGATAGCTTGCTTTAGGCGGCCATTGTGAGTGGGAATAGTTAGTTTAGTAAAACTACTCAGAGAAAAAAGATAGTCATTGTTAAAAATTTATGCAAAATTTTATTTGTTGTTTTTTGCTCAATCGCGCGTATCGACACGAAAGGTTCCCACCGGCGGTTTCATTTTTTACTATATTAGCGCTTGTCATAAAGATGTTGTTTTACCCGTTCGAAAAGTGTACACTTAACATGTGCAACCTTACAATTTGCTTTTCGGACAGCGTTTTACTTATGACGCTTAACTCTTCGTCCGAATATTCACGAAACTCGAGGCAGCCATATTCTCACATAGGCTAAAAACCCCGGGGGGTACTCCCTATATTGGGATGATAGGTATGACCGTCGTATTTTTTAGGGGTAAAACTTGCCAGTCCGGTATTTCTTAGGGGTTGCAAAAAGAAATCCCGTGTTAAAAGCAAGAACCTGGTATTCTTTAGGGTTCAAAAACGTGAAGCTCTTAGACTGCTTGCAGTCCCGTGTTTTAGCAAACGTGCCTACTGAACAAGAAGTTAAGACAAAAGTACGCATTCCGCGTTTTTTTTTTTTTTTTTTGCGTTTTTAGCTTTTACTCCTTATCACGTTCGGTGCAACAAGAGGGGGCGCCAACCTGCTAGCTACTAAGGGAAAGTTTTCAGATTGCAATTGGTGTTTTTTAGAGTAATTTTAAAACCGAGAGGTATTTTTACGGTGGAAAATGTTTATCCCTTGGTATTTTTTAGGGTATTTTGGGAACCTTTGCGACGGTCATCCCTACCCTTATGACCCCGAAGAACCCCCCCCGGGCTATAAACACCTCGCGTGAGGTGGCATAACAAGCGAGCCTACGCCATGTAATAAGATAAGCGGAAACTCTATAATCGCCTGAATAATTTTACTAATAGATAACCAAGCAGTTACATGTACAAGTGTCACATATTGTTGGAACATATCTGATAAGCTTTGCACGTCTTTTGAATAACGCGAGCTGCACGTTGTCCGTCGTTGTTGAATAGTTAACGGACAAAGATAAAAACTTTACATGTCGCATGTTGATATCTCATTGGTCCTCAGGGATACATGTCAGAAAATCCAAAGTACACAAACTCATGTTTACCTTTTTCGAATTTGGGATATTTCGAAAAACAACGGTGAAAAGCTCCGCCGTTCTGAAATTTCCTCAGTCTTTTGTTTATAAATTATTTCTTGATGGATACATCATGCACGGGCTAGCAGCAAAATGTTTCATCAAAGGATCTCTTTCATTGGCTGATTAACCCTGTTTTAAAGGTAAATAGAAGTTGCTTCCTGCAACGAGAGGTTGCTAGCATGCTAGATATAACTCAAGGTATAGTAGAAATAGTTCTATTATATTTTTGTTTTGATTCTTGTCTTCCTACATCTCAGTTAGACCCTGATACAAGTATAGGAAAGTAATGTTTTCAGCTGCAAATCTTTAAAACTTCCCTCAAAGGCCGGAATTTTTTGACTTGTTCCGCCTAAAAAATTATAACTCTAACGGTTGGAAGCGTCTATTAAGAATGGATATCAACAACCAAATCGTTGATTTCAGTGTAGCTCTTTTTAAAAAATATATTTCATTCTTATTCTGTCTGATCTTGTTCGTTTCCTAGTTCCTGTGTTTGTAGCTTTCATCGTTCAAAGGGTGTTGAGGATTTTTTATAAGCACTGTGTATAGAAGTTTTCCGAGCCATATCAGAAGATGGTTAGTACACTGAAGTTAAAAAATCTGTTTTTGGAACGTATGCTATTTGATGGCTTCTGGTCGTGGTTTGCTTAGCTCGTTAAACGATTCTCGTACTTGCATGTGTATGTTTTCTGTTCTTCGGACAGCACGTTGGTATTCTTTCAGCGCCTCCAATCTTGTTTACTATCTTATCTAAATACACGAAGCTGTCCGCATCTTTTCTATCCATTTTGCCTTAAGGATAATCGGTTGGAAATCTGCATATGATACTGCAAAGCTGAATGATGGAAATTCTCGGAAAGCTTTTTCAAGAGCCTTGAAAAACAGGTACCAAAACTTCACAAACATGTAAAGTTACCGTTATTGAATGTCAGTAGTTCCTCTAACTCTCAGAGTTTGCTGTTATCAATTGAAGCAGATGATGCACCCTTATTACCCTCTGTTTGTGTCAGTGCTCCGTTTTACGGGTATTCAAAGCTGTAGCTGCACACTGATCAGAAGAAATTAGTCACCGGGGATCGAACTCAGTGACCTCTAGCTCCGAAGGCTGCGCACTGACCGACTGAGCTACACTTGTTCCTCCTGATGCTGGAAGAGTAAAAAAGCCGACAGAAGAAGGTGACGGAGAATATATAGGGCGAGATTTTAAAGAGATGGAAGGGGCATACAAAGAGGTGGCAGAGGCAGTGCTTTGAAGACCCCGGAGAAAGAAAAAAAACATGGACCGGTACTGGACCTATTCTCGACGCATGCAGAAGAGAGGTAGGTGATCTACAAAGAGATACCAGCAAATCGTTCAGAAAGAATAAAAAGATAGCTTAGAAGGAAGTATACCAAAAAAGTAAAGACGAACAAAAGGTCGGATAAAAGGCTAGCTATAAATGGATGACATTGCAAAGAGGCGGAAGATGCGGCATTAGGAACCAACATGTGAGAACACTATACAGGATAACGAAGACTCGGTTTTGATATTGCCGACAAGATTGAAGAGATTGCAATTAACAAACCAACACTAATAGATTTAAAAGCAGACGTACATACGAAGATTGAAAAGCGGAAAATCCCCAGGAACTGACTCCATTATAGCCGAGTTTTTGAAAACAGATGCAAAATTCTCTGCAAAGAAAATTCAGCAGTTATAAAGAAAGTATGAAAGCATGACAAGATTCGGACCAAACGAACTGATTATCAAACTAACGAAAAAATAAATCTGAAGGACTCTAGAGAAATAACCCTCCTCCCTTTATGGGTAACATTATTGGTAGGGTAACCATCGATCGAGCGCGAAACGGAGTGAGTGAAAAATTGAGAAAGGAAGAGGCAGGTTTTAGAAGGAGAAGAGGAAAAACAAGTCAAGTTTTAAAATCACAAAACATGGTGGAAGAAGTGAACGAATAGAAACGCTGTATAGGCTTCATAGGCTTAGACAAAGCTTCCGAATCGACCAATCGTGAATCAACCTGAATAACATAGCAATGGTATGGGCGGCGGAAAAGAGGGAAAAGGGTCGATTAAAAGCAACTTGGAGACGTACATGCAGTGGCCGGATAAAGAAAGGGTAGAATCAGGGTGGAGCTCATTGGAGGAAGCGTAGACAGAGAAAGGGAGGAACTATGTATAGACCTTGTGTGCAATCAGGCGTGCAGAGGATAGGTAACAGGTCATTGTTGATACGTTCGATTGCTCTCTTCGTTATCATTCCATTGTTGTTAGAAAGGGAAATCACCCTTTTGCAATCATAGTTTACTACAGTCACTTTCACTACTGCTATCTGTTTCAAAGTGTGCTTATTCATCTGTCAAGGAACACGATCGATCAATTGCTCCACTTCTTACCAGTTATCGCTATCTTCTGTTCGAGAAGGACAATGGTTCAAGATTCTAAAATTTCCTTTGAAATTCCTTTCAATGTCATTCGTCTAAACATATGTATTTATTATATAGATTATGATGAAATATCAGGATTTTTTCCCTTCATTAAAAAATCATCACGCGCGTGAGGGTATTGGTGTCGCCATGGTTACTAACATGATTAACCAATTACAAAAGAGCATCCTACTCAGGCGCAGGCGCAGTCGTTTCATTTCACTTCGCTCACTCGTGAGGGATACTTTCAGCACTCGAATATAAGATTCGTAACCTCTCTCGATATATGCAATTTCAAAACATAGTTTTCAACTGGTAAAGATGGATCGCCATATATACAAATCAGTTTTTCTCAGAAAGAGATAAGATGCTCAGACGAAGGGCTAACGCTCGAAACGTCAGCTCTTCCTATTATCTCACGGCGACGGTGATTAACTTATCAGATAATACTACAAGTTTATATCCACTCGCCGACGCATTCAATAGTTTTTTTGTAAACTATATACCTAACTTTCTCGGAAAGAACGCTTAATCTTGAGTCTAGTCCCTCGGTTTTCTGCTGCTCGTCTAATAGAACCCACAAAATTTATTGAAAAAGAAAACAGGTTATCCCGGTGGCGTGGCCTGTCAACTATCAACTGAGACAAAATATGAATTAAAATCGATGAGCCACGTGTATATTATAACGAGCTATCCAAGACCCATTAAAAACAAGTGCTGTTTTATAGCATTGTGGTGTAACAATTCAACCAATAATTTGGCTACACTAACGTTCTAGTCGCCATGATTGAGACCTTTTAACGATAAGGTCAAATTATAGGTTTAGTTATCTCTACTTGTTCCCTTTCTGTAATTAACTGTGTTATTAACATCGAGACTTGTAAGCCACTTATTCTCTGCGGAGTGCTCAGTATAGAACAGAACAAAATGCAGCAAACTGTCAAAACTCTTAGACCATATAAACGTTTCAACATTCATTCCAAACCCTAAATAGATTGAAAAGATTAGACAGTTAAAATTTCACCAGCAATAGACCTTTCTCATAAATGGCAATGTTTATATTCAAATTTGCCTGGTCAGTCTCGCACTTGAGTTAAGGAAACAAAAGAAGATGTTGCTAAAAGCGAGGTTAACTCGACAAATTTGAATATAGAAAAACGAAAATCAAATTGCTGCCATTTATAAGTTAGGTCTATACAGCTGCAGAAAGCCTATACCGCTACTTACGTCATAGTCTTTGGATTAGGTAAACAATGCATCGAGAGACACAATATGATACACAAAAGCCCATTATTTCTGCGTTTTTTAACGTTTTTGCCAACAGATGATTTTTTCTTTCATAGTTTTCCGAAGGATAAAAAATTGCAATATTTTAAAAATCTAAAGTCATTCTGCCTCAGGTAAAAAATCGATTGAGATGTGATGCTTGTTCTTTTCCACAGCTTTTGAAGGGTTCTTCGATTTCATTTCCTGAAAGGCGAAGCAAAATAACCTTTTTTCTGCATCACTAGTACTTACTGTTCGCCGCCCCGGCGATTTAGATCACGTGATTGACCAGTGGAACAGATCTATTAGTTTTTATCACCCGCGTGGCTAATGATTCTGCACGCAACACTGCGTCAATGGACGACTTAATCCCCTCTTCGCCTTTAAACCTTTTTCAATTTTATTCATCTGTCTGCATGATCTTAGTGCCCACCGATTTCAAATTTTAAAAGCTAAAACATACGGCACAATACAATATTCGACATTATTCCTTTTGAAATTAGATAGTGTAAAAAAGATTCCTTCATGATATCATAAAATTGTATGACACATTAATTTTATCTTAATCATATGCCTCTTAGTTGCCCTGGCGATGACCACTTAGTGTGGTCAAACTATCGGTTGCTGAAATTGTAACAATTCAACGCTCTACAACAGCATACAATTTTTACCCTGCACAAGTCGACTCAAACATTGGTTTTTTAATGCAGCAGATCTTTTTTGTTCAAAGTATAGATAGAAAAGCCAACCATTGAAAGTGCAAGCTAAAATGCCATGCGAAGTGTGTTAGGGAATTCGAAAGACGTATGCACAACTGGCAGAAGTTCTTCATGCATTAATTTAAGTATTCATTATTAATGACTAACAAAGCTAGCAAGAAAATACTCAATTAGTAGCTTTTAGCCCTTAGCAAACTGAGCCGGACAGTTCAAAAGCAAGAGTCATCGGATCGTGGTAGTCTCGAGTGGTACTTCACCATCCATCGTGTCCGGTGAGAGGGTATAAAACCACAATTCTTTGCTATATTAACAAAATCTGTTATAACAGAAATTAACCCTAAATTCTTTTTATACACTTCCTAAGTTCAAATGGAAGCAGTGCGGTTAGTTAGAAGGTGTATTTTTCTCATGCTAGCCCCTTGGACTCCTAGCTTTGACTGAGGGGATTGTTACTTCGTTTATGTCAAAAATTCATAAGAATAAGTATCAACCATATGTCGCGTAGTTTAAGGCATATAAAATGAAGTTTTTGTGTTTTAGAATTTTTTTACTGCACGCGCATACTTCACTATAGCTATTATTCACTTTAAAACACTAACAATGTAGAGCATAGCTCAAACGTGATTTTGATAACAATTTGGGTCGACTTTGACTTTTAAACTTGACTATACACTTTTGAAAAACACCAAACTCAACAATTTGTATTCATGAACGAGTTTTTAATTTCGCGTTTGTTTAATTTCCAAATAAGCAAAGAATGTTTATGAATTCGATTGGACACATCTTAAACATGACTTGTAAATAAAACGTCAAATCCAATTTTACATTTTAACCAGTAAATTTTTTCGCCCCATGCGAAGATAAAGTGGACGTAATAACTTTTCACAAAGCCACGTGGGGTATGCCTCCCGAACCTTCCAAGGTTGCGTTATAGGCATGGGAGAATCTCACGCAGTTGCAAGCTCTTTAAACAAAACCTTTAAAGTGCACATGAAGTGTGAAAAAAATGATTACCTAATTGGATAGACCTTGCTAAATGAGGAATAGCGGTGAGAAAATGTGGGCAGAATATTTTATGGTTCTTGGTTATTAACATTTAAAGTTTTCAACTGATGACGTCACGAGTGGTTCCAACAAACTTGCAGTTTTCTCATATCTGCTTCCAATTCATAATCTTTGAACGTAATCAAGCCAAGGTTGGGCTGCTGATATATCTCGAGGTAGATAGATCATTAGTTCAAGTTCGGCTCAAATTCACCCAAAGGTTATGGATTGGCAGCAGAACTTAAAAAAAGGCAAGTTTGTTGGAACCACTCGTGATGTCATCAGTTGAAAACTTGAAACCTTAATGTCTCAAGAACCGAAAAATATTTTGACAATTTTATTCATTGCTACTCTTCATTTAGCGAGGTCTACCCATTGAAGGAATAAAATTTTTCACTGCATATGCACTATAAGAGCCTGGTAACATCTTCTAAAGGGAGAGTTTGAATACGTTTTCTTTTTTCGAACAACTTTTTAAGAACGAGGCTCAAATTTGGGAACAAGCTGAATAGCTAAATTGGTTGAGTTTCTATCGAACTTTGCAATTATTGTCGTTGCCTCAAAATAATCGACTTGAACTTGATAGAAATAAGAACAATTTGCAGCTCGAATCGCGAAATATTAAAAAAAGCGTCTGCCAGGTTCACTGGTTCTTATAAAGAGAGCGTGTATTTTGACAAGAAGAATTCTTATCAGATCGCCGAGGCTTGTTATAACCTTAATTTGACTAGCAAGCTGCAGCTGAAGTTCAGAAGGCAAGCAAGAAACTCCTGATTACTTGTTTGGAAAATTATGATAAAAGCATTTTCAGTTGTTGGGTGCTTCTGTGTGTACCACTGCAAAGATAAAATAAAGTTCGCGATTGGTCGAAATAAGACTCGCTTCTTTCTCGTGACGTTTCTAAACGCAAAGTCCGTGGTAAACATCATTAACTTAGTAAAACCACACTTTAATAAAAAAACAAAAAGTCTGAAATGTCGTTCAAGTCTTTATTCTGAAATTATCTTTTAAACTGCTACCTTATTTTTAATGATAATAGACTGACCCTTTTGTATCTTTATCAAAGCAGGAATAAAGTATTAATAGTAAAAATTGCAACTGACATTGACTTGAAATTTGAGGCTGTTCAAGGTTCAAGTGTTGTAACATGCTGTCAGACCGAACTTCGCAGAAAATAATGACGCAGTTATAGTTTTTTAAAACTGTATTTGCCATAGCTTCCTGACACAGACTGTATTAGATGCACTAGAGGGAGTTTTAACTGGTAGGGGCGCTTATTTCGAAGTCTTGTTAAAATTCGATAAACAAATGTGATGTTTTTCGTTGGGGGTGGGATGG
>JAOBAT010133119.1:0-12223 GCA_026413305.1 Hydrozoanthus tunicans | reverse complement strand
GGGGTCCTTGGCGCGAGAGGGGGGGAGGGTTCCGGTACCCCTGGAACCCTCCTCTGGCTATGCCCCTATTCGAACTCCCTCGCTTAGAAGAATTTTTTTCCCCTTTTGAGACGATTCTACCGGCTCCCCTAAAAGATGGTTAACAGGCATAGACCCTGTCATTGTCAATAATAAGCGCTTTGCGCTCAGTCGAATATCTCGATCTGCCGGGCGCATATAGAGACGAGATTCGGGCAGACAATTAGATTGGACGTTTCACAGAAAACCTTTGGAGAAAAAAAGTTAAATTTGGTGTATTTTTTCCAAACTGGTTATATCAAATTTCTGTTTTTTCATACTATTTTCCGTTCTATCGAAGTGTGAGCTAGCAGCAAAACTGAGACGGAAGTGTAGCTAGAAACCGTAAGAACGATGTTCACTTTTTCGTCGTATCAGTGAGCATGTTTTAGTTTATATTATTAAAGGAAGAAAAGTTGACCTAAGATAACGGAGACGAACACTGAAGAATGAATGGAGCCATAGCAGAGTCAAATAATTTTAAAGAAGCACTTCTTGTACGGTTCACTTGAACATTTTCTTTCGTATAAGCACACGCCCACTTGCTGCCGTTTAGCCTCAAATGAACTTTCAAACGGCTTGAAAACGGGAGGTGTCTTATCCGAGGGGCGCAATACGGAATCTAATTACGCCAATTATAAGACCATTTGTGATTAAAAGATGCCAATATTAGATAGTGTGTTTTTTATGGAACTCTAGAATACGCAGTATTAGATTTGTGAGTGATCCATGACCCTGTTTAATTTCGCGCGTGGTTTAACTGGCGCTCTCGTTGAAAACGGAAGTATTCACAGAATATTCGTGGCCAATCACTACACAAAATTTTAAAGTCACGTGATAGTTTAGGCTTCCTTGGCATGTATGCATAATAAACACCTAGTTATATATTATGCCGTGAAATACAACCCGCCAAATATCAATAGATCGATTTTGCTTTATTTTGGTGCTGCTTGAATCCGTAAAAAGGTGTATTAGAATGAGAAGTGAGTGAAAAACAATGAACTAGTGCCTTAATGGTATGAGCAAAGCTGTAGCACAGGCTTTAGAAGGCTTCATTTGCCCGAAGTGTGTAGTTGACTTTCCAAGTGCGGTGAAACTTCAAAACCACTGGCTCAATTTTCATTCTGTGGAACAGAAATCGCATGTAGCATGTCAGAACTCAGATGACAAGGCACCCAAGGACTATGAAGAAATACTGGAGATTTCAGAGAGAGTCACAACCAAGGTTTGTGTCTTAATATTACTCAGTCGATTAATTTGGACTAATAATGCTTCAAGGCATGTTTTGGTACTAATCGCTCTACCTTTTGGCTCGTGCCAGCTATTTTCATTCACGCGTAAGTTAAAATGTGATTTGTACACACAGATGAATAGCCCTATTTGTCTTTATACTTACTAAGCATTGTACTACTAGTTGGAACTAATGAATTCTACACAGGGAAGCAAAAATGTTGCTTTATTCGTTCTGTAACGTTTTTCATGGACATTTCTACTCGTATACGTACGCACGTGTGAACTTTTAAGAAGTAGGTATGTATGTACTGGTATGGTAGCCTCTTATCTCGAGGAAGCCTTAGTCGTTTCTGTGTGTTAATTTGTATTCACTAGAAGAGTTTCATACCCACTGTTTTCTGGTATGATATAGGATTTGATATTTGGGAGAATTCTTGTGACATGAACTCCGAAGTACAGGAATGTCGAACGACCGGCATATCCCATGTTTTGTTGTCGGTTTGTATGACAGTTTAGATGTCAAGTTTGTTTGTTGAGTTTTAGTACCTAGATGATATGCCCGACTCTTTTGTAACTTGCCTTTTAGACAGGATTACCTTGCTCTGAATAGTGAATACGGTTTGGATTTCTTCCCCGCTGTCAATTATCATTACGCTGTTTTGTTTTCGTTGCCGTTTCAGAGCGTGGTGTGATTGAATGTGCCGAGGCCTAGAGGCTGTCAATGACAAAATCGATCTGTCTCTTCGCAACCCACTACATTCCGCTCAAAGCGAGAAGTGTGAACAGAAAATATCGATAGTTTGATTAAAAGGTCAATCTGCGAATGATAAATACATTTTTAGCAGTTTTCATGTTCCGTCTTGTGGAAGTTGCAGAATCGAACGAACCGTTATCCCATTTGGAAAGCTTCCGCAATTTAAGGTTTTTTTAATTATACACTTTTTAGATAATTCTTCTATCTCTTTGATGTTTTTATTATGAGGCTTTAAAACTGTAATTTAAGAGTATTGTACTTTATTAAAACCTTGACTTTTATGCAAATTATACCGACCGTCTGTTTCAACAATCGAGTAATATTGGTGTTCTATTTTTGTGCCAGCGTATATGTTTCACGGAACTAAAAGGTTCGTTTCACAGTATCATGATTTGATAACGTTAGTACAGAAATTTGAAATACGACACCGTTTTCAGCTACTTAATCCTGGTTTTCGTGCGATTAAAGTAGCATTTTGCCTTCTATATTAATATAGATCTAGACTATAGTCTATAGAGTATAGTACAAAGAGTCTAGCATGTTGACACAAATTGACGGCTTTACAGTCATCCTGTCTACTATATATCATTCAATTATGAAGCAACATGTTTTGGTATGATATCAGACCGAATGTAGATTATAATGAAAATGCCGTGACGTTATCCATTTGGCGTCACCTTCCGTTTAAGCTTGAACTATTTCGATAGATTATTTAAAATGTGATGACAACACAGGCCGTGTACGCTTTAGAAATTTTGTTTACTGTCGCTGTCAACGAAAAGTTCATTTATCAGGATAGGACAGTTTTGACTTGTTTGAAAACTCCATTGTTTTGTATAGGAGTGAACCAATTCTTGCTTTTAACTTTTGTTTACTTTGCATTACAATACATTCATGTCTGTAAATAGAGGCTTGTACAAACATTTAATGTACAGTTAACACAATTATTACTTTTTACAGACATTATTCATACTGCTTACCGCATAAGTTTCATTTTTTGCATTGGTCATGCTCATGCAGGGGAACAAATTGATGTGAATATGACTTTTGGAAAGACAATTACCAGTAAGGAGGCATCCTAAAATTAATTTGGCAAAATGTTCATTGGACGTTAAGAAAGGGGGTTCCAGTGGTTGCCAGTAAATGTTAAGCAAAATTGTTTTGAAATATATAGTAAAAACCCTTCCATTTATTGAAACAATGGAAGCAATATATATGCTTAATAGTTGAAGAAGAAATTATTGAATCACAAGCTGCAAACTCAAACAAAATTCTGAGTCATTGACAGGAACTGAAATTACCGGTCAGATGGTCTACCCACTGAGCTGCAGAGACTCACATGGGAAGGCAATTCAGACTACCATTTTTTTAAAAGAAAAAAGGTTTTGGGCACTTCAAGTAATTTTAAGCAATACAGGGTCCATCCGGCAAGGGTTGATTTGGGTATGATTAATGTACCCAAAGGAAAAAGGAAGGGGGTTGGGATGGGATAGGCAATTAACAGGGTTTCAATACCTCCAACAAGTGGGAGTAAATTTTTTTCCCACTTCTCTTTCCTTGTGGTTCTAAAATAGTTGTGCTAGGCCAGTGTTTTTCAAAAACCTTTTAAGCCCTAACTAGATTGTAAAAATCTTACTTCTTTTTACATAACTAAGACAAGATATCATGTGACATTTTTAAAGAGAAAGTTCAAGTTAGTTTCTCACGGTGAGGTAGTGCGAATAAAATGCAAAATGTTTCTCCAAAATTGATTTCATGAAAACTGAAAGTATGTATCCTGGAAGCAGTTACGAACACAACATTTTTTTCGATTAACTTGCTCTCCTGACTGGTTTATTAATTTTAAATCTGTGCATGGTAAAGAGCTTATAGATGGTCGTATTAGAATTATATAGTTTACACTCTTTTTTTATTTTAAAAGAACCTGTAAAATTTAGCTCAAGTTCAATGTTCTTATTTTTTCGGCCATTTCAGGCTCAAAGTGTTCTTATTTTGTCCTTAGAGGTCCTTAAAGTTCCTCTGTTCTCCAATGGGGTTAACCCACTCCAGCTATAATAATTATGCCATGATCTGTAGGACACCTAACCTAACTAGGCTTAGTGTGCTCAAATCATAAATAAGCAATTGGGTTTAATAATAATTGTTTAAAATGGATAAGGCTTGCAGAATATATCTGTAAGAATTACAGTAAAGACCCTGAATTTTGAAAAAAGGAATCTTTAGCATTACAATGTCACCATAGTCTGTTGCTTTGCATGTCCCTTTTATTTAATATTTGTTCTTTTATTTTTTTTTCATTAAAAAAATTTCAGCCTCAGATTGTTCTTATATTGTTATAATTTTCAAGCAAGTTATGCCTCAATGTTCTTATTAAGTTTTTTCTTGGTAAAAAAGAGTATATGACTGAGGTGAATTCATTGATACTATATTTGAACTTGACCCCTGACCTTGGATAAAAAATGTAATGAGATTATGGCTATAAAACATGTTATTTAATGGTTTAGGTCTTCTTGATTGATACAACAAGATTATACCAGGTTTTGATGTAACTGTTTTAAGTTTTGAAAGATAGATCTTAAGAGTCTCCAGATAACTCATTCCTGTTCAATAGTAACTAAATATTTTCTTCTGTTGTTGTCATTGATTCAAAAATTATAGTTGCATGGGGACAAGTAGGAGATCAAGGTGTTGATGTTACTTGACATTTTTAAAATACAATTCTATTGTGTCAAGTTTCACACAGTTGAATAGTAGGGTGTGTCATGTTACATTTTACAATAATGTCTCATTTTGAAGTATGAGTTTTCAAAATCACTATTTGATAAATTGTAAACAGATTGTTCTGCATCATTTTCTTGTGGTTTTTCCTTCTAAATTTTTCCTTCTTATCTCTTCTTTTACTGGCCCATTGTAGACAACATGACTGGCATTCGCTTATTTACCTGAAGGCCAAATAAAACAATGTGCTACACCACTGGAGACCACCAAAACCCCTCAAAGAGCAGTTTCAAGTTTGTAACTGATCTTTGTTACATTTTGGTTCTTGAATAGTTTTTGAAAGGCTTTTTAGATAACTCCCTGATGACAGTAAGTCAGATTTTATCTTAGAATGAAATTGTGCTGCAGTATAAGTTGTTGATCTTTTAATTGTATGCCTTGTGTTGATGTTTGTTCTGTTCCCAACAGCTGCCACCTCAGTCTCACATGATGCCTGAAGAAGGCCATTTATTCACACTCTACAACTTCAAACTTTCTGATGCTTGTGTTGTTTGTGCCGAACTCATCAGCAATGAGGGAAAACTTTGCAAAGGTTGGTGGTTCTAAGTCTTAATCTTTGTTGTTGCTAAGCATGTGAAAATCAGGGCAGCCAGCCTTTATTAAGAATCAACATTTTAGATTTTCTTCAATCTTTAGATCTAGACTGCTAAAGCCTTCAATAGTCGTTGCTTGATGGCAGACTTTTTTTCATCTATCCCACCTTGATGATCATGTTAATATTGGTCTTAGCACTCCTTAATGTTTCTCATATTAATCAGCATATTGCATTTAGACTCAAAACTGCATGACTTTTGTTTTTTTTTAATGTAAGACATGCAGTCAGGTTTTATCAAATGAATGCATGTGCAGTTGCCTCTTTTAGCAACAGTATCTGCTTATTTGATTGAATGTACTGTAATATTTTAATCCTTGGAATGAACTGTATAATAACTTCAGTAAATTCCCTTGTCTGACGATGCTTTTGTTTCCAGTAAACTAAAGTAAGAGTATTACAATTGTTTTCCAGGTTGTAATTATGCATGTCACAACAATTGTGAGAACCTGGTAGGTTGTTCGTATCATTTTTATCAATATTAAATAAATGTAAATAGAAATAAAAGTTAATGTTTTTAGATAGTAATTTCTTCCTCTTTTGTGTTATTTGAGCAACAGTCTACCTCTCAATATTAATTTTTGTTACTGAGTTCATTGGCTCTTTATTGTGTTAAATAAATGATATTTGTTTCCGAATTTCTATCAATTTAATGACCCAAGAAACAAATAATTTTCATGTTAAAACAGATTGTTCAACTAATCAATTATTATTATGAGGGGTTTCTGGTTCTTTTTTATTCTTCCTCCCTTTTTTCCTCTTCCTCTTTTTCCTCTTTCCTCTCTTTCTCCTCTTCCTCCTCCTCTTGCTGCTTGATCTTCTTCCTCGTCATCCTTCTCAATTTCGCACTCTTCCTTTTTCTCATTCCCTTCCTTTTCATCTTTCTTCTCCTTCCCCTCTTTTTTCTCCTTTTCTCATCCCCTTTCTCCTGCTCTTCCTCCTTTTGTTCCTTTTCCCCTTCCTCCTCCTCATTCTTCTCCATCTCCTCTTGCTTATTCTTCTTTTCCTTTTCTCATCTTTCACCTTTTCTTATCCTCTTCTTCCTCTTCCTTTTTCTCCTCTTCTGCTCTTGCTTTTTCCCCTTTTCAGCCTTCTCATCCTCCTTCCCATCTTTCTGCTCTCCCACCTTCCAACCTCCCTGCTACTCATCTTTCTCCTTCTCTTCTGCTTCCTCCTCTCTTCCTCCCTGCTTCTTCTCATCATCCTCTTTCTTTCTTTCTCCTTTTTCTGCTCTTCCTTTTGGTCCTCCTTTTCTCCTCTTCTACCTCCTTCTCATCTTCCTCCTTATTTTTCTCCTCTTTCTCCACTTCTTTTTCCTTCTCCTTTTCTCATCCTCTTCCTCCTTCTTTTCTGCTATTCCTCCTTTTCACCTTCCTTCTCTTCCTCTTCCTTCTCTTCTTACTCCTCATCCCCTTTCTCTTTTTTCTCCTCTTTTGTCCTTTTCATTTTCCAGCTACTCCTTTTTCTCCTTCTCCTCCTGTTCCTTGGCATCTTTCTCCTCCTCTTTCTTCTCCTCTTTCTCCTTGTCATCTTTCTCCTCCTCTTCTTTCTCCTCTTCCTTCTAAATTTCCCACTCTTCCTTTTTCTCCTTCTCCTCTTCTTCCTCCTCATTCTCCTCCTCTGCTCTTGTTTTTTCTCCTTCTCTGGCTCCTTATCTTCTTCTCCTCTTCTCCTCTTTCTCCTTCTCCTTTTGTCATCCTCTTCTTCCTTCTTCTCCATCTTCTCTTCCTACTCCTCTTTCTTCTTGCTGTCCTCCTTCTCCTTGTCCCACCCCTCTTCCTTCTCCTTCTTCTCTTCCTCTTTTCCTTCTCCTCCTCCAACTTTCACTCTTCTTCCTCCTTCTCTTCCTTCTCCTCTTCTCTTCTTCCTCCTCTTTATCCTTCTCTTCTTCCTCCTCTTTCTCCTTTTTTGCCTCCTCATCCTCATCCTTCTTCTCTTTTTCTCCTCTTGCTTCTCATTTTCCAGCTCTTCATTTTTCTCCTCCCTGCTCTTCTTTTTCATCTTCCTCCTCCTCTTCCTTGTCATCTTTCTCCTCCTCCTCTTCCTCCTCCTCCCCTTTTCCGTTTTCCTCCTCCTCTTTCTCCATTTCCCCCTCCTCATCTTCCTCCTCCTCTTCCTTTTTCTCCTTCTTTTCTCCTCTCTTGTCCCAAACTAACTGTTATTCTTCTTTCCCCCCCCCACCACTACTTCTACTTGCTCACCATCTTCTCCTTTGAGCTTTTTCATGTTCATGACAGACTACTAATAGTTTGTTTTCTTATCAGAGAAGACCTGTGGGCATATAGTGAATATTACTTTTTTTTCTGATAAATGGTGGCATTTACTTTATATGTTATTAAATATTAATAACAAAGAATTTTTAAATTTAATTTATGTTTTGTTCATTTTTTTGCCAACTAGGTAAAGTCCAGATGTCCTAGGCCACCTGTTAGCAACTTGCCTCAAGACAAGGTTCATATTGATAGTCATTGTGATAGTAGTACCTTTTTAATTTAAATTATTTGTTTTGAAATGATTCTAGAACGGCAGAGGCAGTATCATGCAAGGCTTACCTCAGAGTGCATGCGCGCTGTACATGAGTTTTGAAAACTTTATTTTTTTCGAAAGAAAATCCAGAATAAAAATAAGTAGTTTGCATATGAAGAAAGAAGCTGTTAATACTTTAAGAGGGTAATGAAATTTTAATTTCCATAGAAAAACACTTGTAAGTTAGAATCTGCCTTTTTAAAGAGGATTTGATTCGTGCAAATTAAAATAGGTAAGTATGGACTGGAAACATTAAAATAAAATATTGAATTTTTCAGTTGTATTTTTTTTGCTTGCAGTATTTGCTTTGTCAAAATTTCTATGGTTTGCCAAAAAACAATAATTGTATAGTAGGCTAAATAGTTGTTTTACTTTAAAGAGTCATGTGTAGTTGCTTGATTTTAAACTATTATCATTTACATTACTGAGTTTATATTTGATTTCGTTGCAATGCATTTCTAATCTAGAACAATTTTTTTTGACAACTATACCCAGTTGTTCAGCAAATATTTGAACAAAAAATTGACAACCCTGACAGCAGGGGAAAAGGTAAATGACATTGTCACAAAGCAGGTGCATCATTGCATTGTGCAACCTTCTCGATGCATGTGAGTGGCATCTCTAATTCTAAAATTTTTACTACTTTATTGGAAAAATTTCCCTTATCATCTGTACAGTACCTTATTTAAATTGATGCAAACTCAATATGAATTGTTTGCTTTTAAGAGAGCTGTGCAAGATGCAAACTCGACAACTAAATCTCAAGTAAGACATTCAATTGTTGCATAAAGTTATATCTTGAAAAATTGAGTGCATCATTTGATGTTGACAGTTTACTTATAAGTGTAATTTCATGAGTTCAGTTTTTCCAACTCATAATGTTTAGTTGTCCATTCTGTTTTCTTATGAAGGCTTTGTTTTTTAGTTTACTTTTCAATTGTTAGTTGAATATGTGAATTTGATATATCCAGTATTGTCAGAGTATTAATAATCAAATTATATGCCTCACAGATTCCAACCACAAAGAGCCTTGTCACTCATTTGCGACACAGAGTGTCTAAGTAAGTATTAAGTTAGGTACCCTTTTCAGACATTATTTTCTTTGTATTGTTTAGGCATTGACTAGGTCACAGTATGAAACCAGAATCATGGTAGTTGTTGAATAACAATAACCAGGTATTTTAGAGGCCCCCAAATTAAAAGTTCTTAAAAAACCCTATAGATAAATAATTTTACTTAAAATCCAAAAGTCAGTTTTTGAAAGAACCAGAGTGAACAGTGAGCACTATACTGTACATATAGACTGCAGTTACCATGGGAATATTAATTTTGTTCTCCGATCTAGGTGTCATATCTGCATCTTCAGTGAGTTTACAAAAAAATGGATTAAAAACTCTTAGTGTCAATATTTCTGAAATGGATATTTTAAAAAAAGGTTGTGCAGTGTTAGGTTAATGGTTAGGGCTAATACTAATGGTAGGCACAAAAATATGTGTTAATGCAGTTTAACATATTAAACACATCAAATTTCAGCTTGTCAGCACTTTATTTGATGAAATTTCTGACTAGCAATGCCAGGTATTAAAACCCACCTGGTGCCACCCAGTCCCCATCTTTTCCAAGATCTCGAATTCTTTTTTCTCTTCATATTATTTAAAACCCACCTCACCTCACCTCATATCATATCACTGTTTTTGTGCTATGTCCACCATTGCAGGGGTAGAAACAGGCATGTTGATGCAGGAATTGATCTCGATCTCTCCTACATCACTGAAAGAATCATTGGTAAGTACTATTATCACCTTTACCAAATCATGTAATTAGAAGATTCACATATATATACAATGTGAGGCTTGTTTAATACTTCTGAAATGAATACTACAAAAAACTAAAAACTACTAAAAAACTACTAATTATTATTATTTATTATATTTTTGTAATAATATAAATTTATCATTTTTGACATGAGTTCCCTGTACTGTAAATGATAAAGTTACGGAATTAAAAATTTATTATTTTTATTATTATTATTATTATTATTATTATTATTATTATTATTGTTATTATTTGTTATTGATATTTTATACCCCAAAATACTCCAGCATTTGTCAAACTAAAAAAAAAACTACTTTTTTAGCAAACCCAATAAATTGTGATTACGTCATTGTTGATTTGACATGAAGAAGATTTTGATAACCATGCATCTTCCATAGACCCAAAGGATATGTTTGATTCCCTCCCCTCTCTGCTGTCATCAAAATAGGTGAGGGAGGCCCCGGAGGTTGTTTGTTGGTCAAACTAGAAAACAAGTTAATTTTAAAAGCATGTTAGAATACCACAAGCAACCCTTAAATTCTTATTGTTTACTTTTAGCCATGTCTTTTCCTGCTTCTGGGATGGAATCGACCTATAGAAACAGTCTCAGAGATGTTGCAAAGATGTTACAGAGGAAACACGAAGACAAGTATATGGTATTAATTAATTGTTAGAATATGTTTTGATTAACAAACCCTCTGATGATTCAGTAAAACCGTTACAGTGACAAGAGTGTCTTTGTTCTTTAAGTATAAATGGTTCAACCTCAGCACCGCGGACCATGCACGGTGCCAGTTGGTCCTGCTTCTCCAGTCCAATGCAGGCAGCATATATAAATGTGCGTCATGACATGATTTAGAGTGAAGCTTTACCTCAGCCACCTGCATTTACCCATCGAAGCAATCTCTCGAGTTGAAACTTCGTTGGGAACTGTACAAAGACTTGGGGGGCAGTCAAGGTAAACTAAGAGGCTTAGGCCCTGGTGGGATTGGGGGGGGGTACTCCGGTGTGAAAAGGGTAGGAATGAACACCGCAAAAGTCCACAAAATACCCTAAAAATACCTAGGCTCAAAGGTTTTCCACTCTAAAAAGTACCTCTTGGTTTAAAAATTACCCTAAAAAATACTAATTAAAAATTGACATTTTTCCCTGGATTGCTTATGGGCCCGCGCTATGTCTCCTGATGTTGCACCGAACATCATTGATTTGCACCAAATAAAGGCGCCCACGTGTACTAGGATGTTCGCCAAAGGCTTTTGTCTTAACTTCGTGTTGCTAAAACACAGAGCTGGGAGCATTCAGATAGCTTCGTATTTTCAACCTTTAAAACCTTAAAAATACTTTTTAAAAACCTAGTATTTTTAAAGTTTCAAAGGTTTTTCTTTAACCCTTAAAAAATGTGTACTCAAAGCACTTTGAAATAGGCTTTATGCATGTTCTCCAAACTAGTCAATTTCACCCCCAAATCTCGTATTCAAGAAATAGGTGTGAGCATTTTGCACGTGCAAACCATGTTCACGAAGGAATTATTTTCATTTGTGGACGCTTTGAGATTTAATTTATGAAAATATTTACAGTTTCGTGATTCGAAAG
The DNA here is from genome assembly GCA_026413305.1 of Hydrozoanthus tunicans. Taxonomy (NCBI): domain Eukaryota; kingdom Metazoa; phylum Cnidaria; class Anthozoa; order Zoantharia; family Hydrozoanthidae; genus Hydrozoanthus; species Hydrozoanthus tunicans. Next base: position 875 of record JAOBAT010133119.1, on the reverse strand, counting down.
CGAGGCTTGGGGATGTTTGACGTAAACATGCATAAGACCTATTGTAGAAATATACAGAGAGTTTTGTGTAAGATTGGTTAGAATTTGTCTAAAAGAAACACAATTACCTGCTCTCTGATTTTTTTCCTTCCAGGTGTTTAACCTGTCAGAGCGAAGATATGACATCTCTAAGCTGAACAATCAGGTAGGTTGAGTTAAGAGACATTTTAAAAATATTCTAACTTGTTGTGATACCTTTGCAAGCCATGGTTGTTCCCCATATAGCTTGAAATATTGTCAGTAGTGGTTCATTTACTGTTTTATTTAATCAGAAGTTGAAAGGACCTCGTGTTTTGTAGCGTTAACAAAAGACGAAGTTTCACATTAATGTTCGCTTTAAAAGGTATAAGATATATAGGCTGTATGAAAGTTAAAATGTGTAAAACCAAACGTCTTTGACTTAAAAAGTCATCGTCAGGGTTTTGTTCGACCTTATAAATTTTCAAAACCATTTAACCTTAAGTTATTCCCGCATTAGGAACAGGAAAATTGGATGGGCTTGCAGCATTTTGTTTAGAGATTATATAGTTTTATGGCTGTACATACAATACAACAGAGTTCTTGCGACCGCGAGAACGACTTTACGTAAACTTCTTCAGTCATCGTTTACCTTAAAGAAGGAAACTTTTGTTCTTTTTCTTTTCACAAAGCGTAATTTAGAAAAAAGAGAGCGTAAACAAGGCGTACGTGATCAAAATAGACAGACCAGAAGTGCGTTGTTTGTAAGCAGTCGTTGTCGATGTTGCCATTCTCGTTCCCGGGTGGGCCGGAGCAGAAGGGGGGTGGGTCATCAGATTTTTGACCTTGCAATGGGGGTGGGTCATGTATATTTCAGG
>JAOBAT010133108.1:0-12228 GCA_026413305.1 Hydrozoanthus tunicans | reverse complement strand
CTGTACGGTAGCTTATTGACCTAAGTTCAGCCAATCAGAACGCTGGAAATTTGGTTATTGACCGAAAATCAGAGTTAACATTTAATAAATAAATCTAACGCCAAGCAGTTTAGATTGATCATTTTACAAATTGAATTTCCCGCGCGCCTCCATGTGGGGTTTTTTGGTGCAGCGCCAGACTCCTTCTCGTTCATTGCCATTATATCAATGGAGACTTGCACTGCAAATTTGATAATGGCGGCGCACTGGAAATTCAAATGGTAGGAATTGTCAAACTGAATCGCTTTGCGTTAGGTTTATGTACAAGATTATCAAGTTTGAGCTGCTGACATGAACACAAACTTGACAAAAAAATTTATTTGAAACGGATTCCTTTAAACACGAGGTTCCAGTATAAAAAGGCTGAGCCCAGGGGTTTCACATATTCATTTGCCAATCATCCGCCGTCGAGTTAACATCTATAAAGGTCCGTGCTCTCTGCCAGCTGTGGCGCGCTTTTTGATGCGCGTCTTATTTGCACTTAGATTAGTTTCGCGATTTCAAAATAAAGCAAACAATCTACAGCTGTGTATAGTTCGTTTTTGCTTCTGAGTCTTGCCATGACGGTATTCGGCTGACTTTAATTTTATTAGTGGCACAACTATGAATTTTAATTCATGAAGCGAAGTTTAACCAAATAAAATAACAAAAAATGGTGGTCTCGATCGACGTTGTTTGTCTAATTTGGTCTTGCGAAGCACGCCGCGTGAATTTCGAATTGCTCTGGCGATAAATTTCGTATATCTTAATTCTTATCAGCAGCCTTTCACGACGTACGCCTACCATTAGAACGGTATTATGCCAATGACTTCATTTACTGTCAAAAAAATGAAACTGTTTCAAAATCGTCATTGACCTCGAATCGTTGGAGGTGGGTTGTTTCTTTCATCAATGGCTGCTATTACTTTTCAAAATTTGTTCAAATTTCATGAAAACCTCGTGTTTAAGTTTTTTCAAACAAATTATCTATAGATACAACTTTGTTTTTACATGTTTTTGACTTAGATTTATTTTTTTCAGAGCTTTGTGACGGCGGATACTGTAGAGTGACTGACAGCAAGTCGATGGGGGATCTTTCACTTTATGATAACTACCCGCCGTCGCATCTGATCAAGACCCTCAAAATGAATGAGATGGATGATCTGTGGCCTAGCGACAACGAGAGCTATCCAGACTACCATGTACTTGAAGGACCGGATCCCAACGCACCAAGCCCGCCAAACTCCCAAAGTTTCTTATCTACTGAGTAACCAAAGCTTTAAAGTCCTTATCAAGCTTATTTTTTTAAGTTCCAGATGAAAATTAGAACCCTTTAATAACAGTTATTTTCGAAAACAAAACCTTTTCTCGCCATTCCTGTTACATTTTTTAGACTTGAAGCGTGCAATGATGACGTAACAGGAGGCATATGACGTAGCACGAGGCATGAAGCAGAGACAATCTTTTTTATCTCAAAAATTCTATTCTGGCAACAATAGTCACATTGTTGTTGTTTTAATCTACAAACTAATCCCTTTAAAGTGTTTGAAATAAAAAATTTATGACATGTTTTGGCAGAAATGAATATCACACATAACTCACTTCTGCTACGTCACAGGTTACCAGTCCCCGGCCTACTCGGTCAAAATTCTAATTTCGATTTTTTTTTTATTAAAAAGCATACTTAGACGTGGAAATTTTCTTTGGTTATTCAAATTTTGAGTTCACAGATGACAAAAGTTTTAATCTAAAAGGTAAAAAAATAAGCTTGATGGGTACTTTAAATCTAAACCAGTTCCCAACCAATTCCTGTTCTCTAAGTCAAGTCAAACACAGGGTTTACGAAGTCTGTTAGCGGACTCCTTCCTCGTGTTAAGAAAAAAACGAGGCTAAGAGAACGTTTAACATCATATGTAGATAGAGAACGGGAAGGGCAGTTATGTATTTGTTTTCAAGAAACAGAGGTTGATCAACCTTTATTTTAAATTGAAATTTTTTGTCTGAGAGAATCATTTTTTACTTTTAAAAAGTTTTTGCTCTAATTTAGTTTTAATCAATGTCACTTTTCGCTTTCAAAGTGTCTCTTTGGTTTGCAGAGAAGAAAAGTATGAAGAAGATGTATTGCTAAGGATGTTGTAGCTTAAACGAGATCCTAGTTTCGAAAGGGTAAAATACATGTTCGTGTTGTACAGTTAAGTACTGTTCTGATGTAAATAAAACCGCTGACTCTGAACTATTTAATTAAAGCGCCAAAAACTGCTTCTCTGACTTTATAAGGCGTTAAAACTGTACATGGAAAAGGCACGAAGTTAACTCGCATCAGGCAAATAATACCACTTTTATCAGTGTTTCCCATTAACTGAAAACTTATTTGCAATATTCAAAATTTTTAAACTCTTAGCGAAGGCTCTCTTTTCCATTAGGTTCCATGCTGTAAAAATCATGACGCAACCAACGAAAGCAAAAAAGAAACTGGATACTAATTCATGTGCATTACAAAAACAACCCAAACATCGGCTTATATTCCGCATGCGTTTATCCTTTTGCTTCACACTCAGGACAAGTATTTTTACAAAGGTTCGAGGATTTTTTAATGGTTATATTTCCAAGTAGCAAAATAAAAGGTCGTTATTATACAATGCCAAAAAAGTTAGAAGTGAAGGATTTCAAAGACTCAGTCAAAAGCTGAGGCATCAATCATGTCCGATACTAAACTGCGTTTAGTCAGTTTACATACTCTTTTTAGAAGAAGATTCGCATTATTGCTAAACTCTTTAAATTTAATAAAAAGAAAACTAATCTGCACCGTTTGTAACCATGCAATCCTGTTATGCTTTAATAACTATGACATGAAAAAACGATAGGTTTTAATTTCAATATATATATATAGCAACTGCAGACGGAACATTTAAGGCATGAGGACCAGGAGCACTTTAATGGAGCTTAGGCAACTATTGAAGTTTTCTAGAGAACTTGAAACAATTTAAGATTTAGCTACAATTTTAACAATTTACTTTGTGTTTAGCGAATATTTACCAAAAAAAATTTCATTGCATGTTTGCATGTACTTGTTAAATGCAACTGCCTTTTTTCCTTATCATTATTTTTATGTACAATACCCTTCCCGTTCCGATGTGCATTTTCATTATCAAATATATAGGTAACCTTATTGCTCCGTAGCAATGTGCAGTGGTTTGTATGCATGGCGTTTTGCAAAAAGGCGTAATGATTGCATTGATCAATCTTTCCTATGTGCTTTTCGAAGCCTTCACAAATTTGAGGTGTTCAAATAAAGAACAAAAAAGTTAATAAAGCACCTCAGCACTGTGTTATTCACTGAGTGAAACTTAACAATTATTCCACAAATGAGATGTTTCACCTCATATCCAACAATGGTGAGTGGAATACTATTTTATTAAAAACAAAAAATAAACATTCTGCTGAAAGTTTTTTCCAACATGGCGACAACTAATTGGTCTTGAGTGTTGAGTAAACACTTTAAAAAAATTCAGCTTACAGCGGAACTCACCATAAAACAAATTCATGCCATATTTTTTGGCACGTTTAGTGTGCTGAGAATGGAGTCTTCAAAGAGTTTCTCTATTTCACCGCTTGAAACCTCGCCGGACAAATCTCGAGTTTTCCGTCATTGTTTTGATTTTTTTCGGGCGAAAAAAATTGTAAACACGGCTCTGGTTTTGATTTTCGCGGCTGTTTTCATATATGGTCAAAAGCATGGATAATATACAGTGAGAAGGGAATCAACCAAATCTCTTAAAATTCAATATCCACTTGTTTGTTTATAATAAAAGCAAATAATCTTCTCTGTAGATTCTTTACTAATCGTCATCTGCAGCTAGTTATTGTCCTAGAGAAGTTACGCATCATTCCCCACTAGTTCCAGTAAACTGCACATGATACCTCAAAACCAAATTTCTTTCCTGATCCTTGCTGGTCTTCTGTAAAAGGAACTCCAATTTTTCTTCTAATTATCCATTTTAGGCCTGGGACAAACGTCGAACTTTCTATGGACCGAATTAACTTGAGCAATTAGGTGCATGATAAGTTCGTCATCTGCCCTGATGAAGTTCTACAGATGCTATTTGGATTGACTGACACGCTCTATCCGTCTGCTTGAGACGGATAAAACGTGTACTTATTTGGTTCGTTTGATTTAGTTCGACGTTTGACCTAAGCACTTGAAAAAATTTATTTGGGTCGACACGAACTACCTTTTAGTTCGATAGGGGATCACTTGATTTTTAGGAGAACAGAAATGGGAATCAGTCATAACTGAGAGCCCTGAAGGGGGGATCACTGAAACAGTTGGAATGATTAAGAGGGGAGAGGCATTCAAATCTGTTTGGACAATGCCAGTTTGAGAGGGTATACAAAACTATAACTGCACTCCCTTTCTAATGAAAACTTGAGATGATAGAAAGCTCTTGCAGTCTCAGTTTGTCTATTAAAGAAAACTTTACTTAAAAAACGGAAGTCTTTCACACTGGCGAATTGGCACATTTCAGTTTGCATTTCGTTATGTTTTCTTTTTTATAATAGCTAAGATTCGGCTTTGAATTTACGAACGGTGAATTCTAGATTTTGAACTATAACTTATTGTATTAACAGAAACATTGTGAAAAAGCGTGTTTGTTTAAACAAAAAGCACTTATTGCGTCTCCAGCAACGAGCTCCCTGTTTCAGCTCTTTATAAAGCAATTGCTTCATCTGCCACAACTTGAGCCTCATCATTCGATTCGAGCTTTTCGCGACGCTGAAATGGCGCTAATTCACAACCGGATTACCGCGTACGATGCCATCGCTCGAGAGGTGACAGGAAGAAAGGCAAGGCCCAGGAAACAAACTCGGCAAATTGAGATGCCCTCGTTGACGGTGCAACGCTGGAATGGGCGAAATACCGCCGATTCGAAGACCTCTCTAAAGACGCAATCAAGGAGATGTCTGTCCATTCCTTTAAATAGTACGAAAAAGAGCGTATGGAAAAAATGCTTGGCAAGTTTGAAAGCAAGTCGCCGAAAGGATAAACGACGCCCCTGTCCTGAACGATTACATTAGTAGCAGGGTGATCGAGTCTCCCTAAGATTTTTTTCTTTTTTAATGCTTCGAGCTTAATATGTATCGAAATGCTAAATAAACAAACCCAAGAGAAGTGAGCAAAGCTACAAAGGCTGATATAGTACACTCCAGATTACAATGGAAAATGGACAGGGAACAGTGGCCGATTCTAACCGTCCAGATGACTCAATTACCACCTTATCTGACATGCTCATAGAGACTACGTAGACTGTTGTTTTGCACTCTAAAAATGTAACTTTGCAGTTTTCCAACACTTAAGATTGTTACAGATTGCTGGTTGTCAACTAACATCAGATACCGGGATCCAGACTAGAAAAAGACACCGAACAAGAGTCACATCTAGAGACTGCGTTATGATTACATCGTTAAACTGTCAAAAGCAACAAACATACACGTCGAAAGGCATGGCGGATCACGAAGGTTATCAATAACTATACAAGGAAGGATCAATTCAGTGAAATAACACTTAAAGGGAGGATTGGCTAAATCCCAATGTGTTTAGTCCTAAATCCTCTAAACACAAACATTTTTGTAACGCAAAACACTTTCGTTGTCCTTTTTTCTTCCTCAGAAATTTCTTCTAAAAGAATTGGCATACAACTGTATCTCTTAACAATACCGTTATTCGAAAAATTGGTAGTTTTGACTTTTTGGTAAAGGTTTTATACGCATTTATACTGGATACGCCAAACTCTACGCGTTATTTGAAATCGCAGTAAGTGATCAAAAGTTTTAGTTTTTTTTCTATGAAGTGTTGAACACGAGCAAGTGTTGAACAGTCTTCTTGGGCAGTACGACTCATTGCTGTACAATAAAAGGCTTTGGTATTAGGAGCTGAAAATTGAATCTCTGCCTACAAAGGATGTCTAAGATTTTATTCCTTAACCACAACAGCGTCAAATTTCAACTACAATGCAACTACGTTCTGTACCCAAATTTTAAGCTTTTCTAACAGCGGTTCGGAATTCGAAAACAAAAACTTTGCGCCCCAGAACAAGGTTTGTTTCAAAAAGTATTTTCTTAACCTCAAACATTTTGGATGAGGTAGCAAAATGGTCAATTTTTAATGGTTATTGAGTAGCTGTTGTTATATGACAGATTTTGCTACTTAGGTTTGCTATACACCAAAATAGCAACAGGAAGCATCTCCAACTAACCGATTTAATCAGTTTGAATTAACCAACCAAGACTGATTTAGGATGGCAACTCCTCTTTTGAATAAATTTTTCTACCAGCTTTGCTCTTCTGTTTGCTTCTATATCAGTTGTGTTGTTGATCGGTACAAGGTTTTATGACAATTAATTTGAATCTCAGAAAGAATTTTGCTTTGCTGCTCAGAAAGCACACAAAGGCAATAGTAATATTTACAAAGCACTATCCTTGAAATCCACAGAACTTTTGCTTCGTTTTTGTTCAACGGACTGTATTGGCTCGACTGCAAACTTTGCTGTTTACAACTAATGCACCAGACACGTAGCGTCTTCTTTTGAGTTTCTTTACACTTGAACTCCTTCTCTTCAATAGTTTTTGCTCTTTCTTTTTCTTTCTTGAAATACCTTCCAGAATCTCGTATATTAGAACTGCGTAAAGAATAATCACAAGGAAGGCTGCTGAGCTCCCCACATCCATGATGCTTTATGCGTTTTAGAAAAATATGAGTTGTTCAACAACTCCAAGACGTGAGCCTTCTAATGAAACGGTTGATTGCTTGACGGTTTGGCCGGAAGAGAAAAAAGTAACACAGCTGGGAATCTACCAGTTAGTGCACATCTTCAAATATAAAGAACACAAAAATAACACCTCTATTATAGATTTTTACAAAAGAAAAATGTTTAGCTGGATCGCTTTCATCAGCTTTATTCTCAGTTATGCTTTCGCTTTGGTTGTCAAGTTGAAAGGGAATTGAGGACTGAACATGAACAATGTAAACAAGTCTGCTCCTGAACAAACCGAACTATTTCCAGTACGTACAGTAACAAAAAATTAAAAATTGAAATACTAAAATATTTGATTATATTATCCAAAACTAAAAACCACCCAAATCAAATGTTTTTATATTTCAATATTTATTTATTTCGAAACTAAGCCCATCTCAAACTTTAAATGAAAATGATAAAAAGAGCGAAAGAAAGGACCCCAGGGGGGAAGCAAATTGTGCAACCCAGCACGACAAAAAAATTAACCGCCAAAGGCCATGGTCAATACGTGACAGCAACAGATCCGTTGAAATAGAGTACAATATAACACAATATAGTAAAATTACAATATAATACAATCAAATAACAATACAATACATTAGCTATCGTTGCTTTCAATTGGGGTTTTTCAAAATCGAATTTCTATATTGAGTAAAAAAAATTACAAATACTTACAATATTTTTTTCATAAATTAGTTGCAATACGGTTGAGTTGATGAAGAAGTACTACGGCCCGAAACGCCAGTTTCATTCTAAGTCAACGATTTAAAGCTATTACATTAGTCTTCAACTCTTATAATATTGGTTTAGGAACTTGTTTGAAACGAAGCAAAGTGTTTACGATATTTCTTTAATAGCATTGATAGAGATATAATACGTAAAGGAGATGGGAGGGTGAACTCAGTATTATTTTATTGCTTTTTTTTTTGTTGAAAGTGTGACGCTATGGCAGCCTTGTTCAAAACAAAGAGCTTGGATATATTCTCAGCGCAGACTGCACGAAATCTAAACAAAGGAAAAGTGACAAAAAACGTAACACAGAAGTCTTAATAGAAACACTTGGGTGGATAGAGGAGAGACTTTTCAAGTACAGAACACGTTTCAGATTCAAAGTCCGGGCAAACTCAACAGCTTATATTTGGAATAGGCCCTCGCTAGCGTGCAACAAACTTGGGGAAAGTTTTTTTAATTGTAAAATGCATTGGTTAAGCCAGAATCTAAACTAACTGTTTCAATTGTTGTTTTATTGCCAATTTTATAGTTTTTTTACAAATTCGTAAACATTTGTTTTTACGGTGCTTTGAATAGTAGCTGTGAGTAAATGCTCCTCCGATGTGCTTTCCTAAAACCTTCGACTTGTTTGTATTAAGTATTTTGTAGTCTCTCACTTACAAAAGTTACAGAAACACCTCAGCCCTCTGTTTATCCCTGAGCGGTTCAAATGTTCTTTTCTGAAGATTATTATCAATCGTCATCTGCAAATAATCCTTGTTCTAATGAAAGTGCGCATCTTCCCTTTGTTTCCAGCAAATTGCACGTTACTCGTCAAAACCAATTTTTCGTTTCTTTTTTTGATCTTTGCTGGTCTTCTGTAAAAACATATTCCTTTTTTCTTTTCTTGCGTTTTCCATCCCAACTCTAAAACCTTGTAAACCTCAAACAAAACAACAAGATACAACAAAGCCACAGCAACCGTGAACTCGGATCCCTCTTGCATAATTCTCTTCGACTGTACTGTTTTGGAAAGAGGTAAACCCAAATATATAGTTGACAAAAATGTGTCCTTTGTCACGACTCATCAAAAGTCTCTTGTGTGTTCTGTTAAGAAATAGTCTACAGTATTCACGCACAGAATCAAAAACAACAGCAGCTGTTCGCAATTTCCGATTTTAAAACTCCAAAAATAACTTTAAAATACAGTAAACTCCCCAGCTGTGCGCGTCTTGGATAACTTAAAACCTAACTTAGTTTTAAAGAGCATAAAGTAAAAAACAAAAATAAACGAAAGCCAATTTAGCTTTAAGCTTACGGAATGGCAGAATTTGTCATTTAACTGGAGAATCAGGCTACGCAACTTGTTTACATGTCAAACATTTTATCCAGTAAACTTTAAGCAATCCTTTTGAGATTCTACGGATTAAAACGAGCATGTTGTAAACGCATTTCTTTTATAGCTGTTTTTTAAAAGTCCTGAATTCGAGTTAAAAACGTGCTTGGCAGAAAGTTTCTCTTTTTTCAAACTCTTTGGATTTTAACGAGTGAGCTTTTAACAATTTTCGAAAATTTCTTTGGTTTAAAGACAATTTTTTGTTTTGCCAAATTCAGTTTAAACCATCTTGTCAATTTTGAAAACACAAGTGCTCTAAAGATCCATCGGCGCTTCAAATGAAATATAAACAATATTAAATATAAAACGACATAAAAGTCTACACAGAAGAATAGCTGGAATGTATGGCTCTCATCAAAGAAACGAGACCAATATGGCCAGGCAGCAAAAGACGAATCAAAGCGTCTTGTGTTCTTGAACCAGGTCATAACAGTCTTACATGTAAGCAGTCTGTTACTTACAAGACTTTTTTATGAGAGGTTTGCTAACTGCTGAGGAACTCTAAATCTAAATCTTATTTATCCTTTTAATTACACCTTAAATTGTTTTTACTCAGGAGATTTTTATCACGGGATATTTATTACTTTTTCTATTCAATTGAAGTGGATAGTGGCAGAATATCTACTGAGCGCCGAAGGCGCGAGGTAGATTCTCATTAAGCCGCTATCCAACGAAAACAAATCTCCTGAGTAATAAGTGTTTTAGTATATACCAGCGAGGCAACTGTTCCTTTCAAAAACGAAAGATTTTTAAGAAAACCAACATTCTCTTAGCGTGGCGAGATTCGCAGCCTAACCGTGTTTTGACAGTTTGCTAATTATAAAATAACGTAAATAGCGTAAAACAATGAAATTCTTTAGGCTGTTTTAGACCTCCCGTGTTTTCAGAGCAAACTTTTAAATTTCAGTATTGTGATCCCAAAAGGACACGAAGCGACTACTGTCGTCCGCCAATTTGTTTGGCTGCCATTATCTACTATTTCGGAGGTAAATATTGTCTCATAGCTACTATTTCCAAACCAATCAAATCGCGCGTAGCCGAGCTGGTATAATTGATAACTAGTTGAAGTTAGCTTTTACCGCATACCATTCGTATAATCATTTTTTACCTAACATAGTGTAGTTTTCTAAGGTTAGCCAAACACTTTTAAACAACATTGTAATTTTAGTAGTAGTTTATTTAAACAAATTCACTGTAAACTTAGTATGAAGATCCCCACGGAGAACGAAATAAATGTTATTGTATTGCATTGTATTAACTGCACTGGTTTAAAGGAAGTTTTTTCAGCTCTTCGCAAGGAGAGATCAGTTTGCAAAATGCCTAGTACTCAAAAAGCTCAACGGGTTTTCGTGGTTTGAGTTTTTGCACGCTCAATGACGAACATCACAACTTGGAGTGGGTATCGAAACATACGCCCGCAAGAAGCTGTAATTTTCTGACTCCGAGCATGTTTTTTTTCACCTCAATTTAGGTAGTCGTTGTGTTAAAATCTAGCAAAATCAAAAAAAGAAATTTAGTAAAATGCTTTGCAACGTCCAAACGTTTTCGACCATAAATAATCATTTTCAGGGACAAGTTCATGAACTACTAAGCTACGCAGGTAGAGATGTGTTTGCAAAGTTTTGTTTGACATTCAAACTATCAACATTTAGTTTCAAATAGCTTTATCCGCATGACCAAGTTTACAATCCAGGTATTGCAAAAGTTTCCTTTTACAACAATAACGATAATGTCTCAAAACGATATTCTACGGTTTACTTTAAGGGTATTAAAGGTATATTCGAACTAATAATATAAAGTAGACAATTATTGTATAACTACTTCTTGTAGCTTAGTTTCGCGTACTTCAAAACGTTCATGTATGAATTTAGATAGGTATTGGATGGTGGGGTTCTCGTTTGAGGTCAGTAGTTCGTGAATAAAATTCTCGTTTGTTTTATGTCTTAATTTTTGAAACAATATTGAAAGTAAAATTTTGAACGAACAATTTAAAATAATTCGTTCTTCTGTTTCAATCTGTCTTAGAGGACAGAAAGTACAAATTCTCTCATTCACTGGTATATTACTAAATCTTCCGGTTTCAATTGCTAACTTAAGGTTACTTATTCTAAATTTTGTTAAACTTGTCCGCTGATTAAAGTCGTGAATCAATTCTAAATAATGTTCTACTTCATGTTTTTTAAATGTACGATAAGACTTAAGCTTTCTGGAGTTAAAAACTGAATTACCCCATATCTTAACATATTCTGCTTTCATAGTATTTACATATTTTGTAACAGTAGGATTTGATATTTGAGTTTCAAGTTTACTTTGATCATCTATGTTATGTGATTCTAGTAGGTCGTATAGTTTGAAGTGAAAATATTTCTTTTTTTGGTCATATAAAGATTTCGGAGTTAGAAAAGCTTGTTTGGCAAGTGTGCTATCAGGTAAATCTATCAAATGGTGAAAATAACGAAGAATAAGTTTATCGACAAAAATTCTCATGGGGAATCTCCCTTCGGCCCTGCAAGCAAAATTTGGTGCTTTACCATTTACACCAAGATAGTATTTACAAAATTTTAAATGAACTTTTTCTGTCGGTTCTTTGTCCCAGGAAGTAAAGTTTTTATTTAAGTAAACCCCCCAAACCTCACAACAATATCTTAGTATTGGAGATATTAGGGTATCAAACAAATTTGTTGCTTGCTTCAATTTGGTTTAAGTTTTAAAATCAATTGCCTTTAAAAGTTTGAAGAACGCATGTAGAACTTTTTCTTTTGTCAGTTCCTGGTGCCTTCTAAAATTTCCTGTTGAAGATATTCGTACACCAAGATATGTGTAACCATCAACTTTGTCGAGAATTTGATTGTTGAGGAAGAATAACTTCCCTTTAGCTTTCTCTGAACTTTTTCTGATTTCTTGTGATTTACTGTAAAATGCCAAGACTCGCAAAATTCGGAAACAACATTTAATACAAAGTTTTGAAGACCTTCACTAGATTTTGAGAGTAAAACTAAATCGTCAGCATATAGTAGAGAAGTAAGCTTTTCACCATTAGGTAAAATAAATGGTTCGGTTCGGTTGGTGTCATTAAGAAGTTTTGGTAGATCATCAAGAAATAGGTTAAAAGCAACGGACTTAGAATACACCCTTGTCTTACCCCACGTAAATATCGGTCAGAACGGTCACCTGCTTTAAGAATTGGCGTGAATTTGAGCCCGCGCACCAAGAGTCCGGATATATACCTATTTATTTATTTATTTATTCATTCATTCATTCATTCATTCATTCATTCATTCATTCATTCATTCATTCATTCATTCATTC
>JAOBAT010133097.1:0-12231 GCA_026413305.1 Hydrozoanthus tunicans | reverse complement strand
GGTACGAGCGCACCCATCACACCCCAACCCCTCCCTACGGGCCTGCTATCAATCTATGTTTCCTGTGAACCAGCTAGCCAGAAAGGCCTTTGTCCATTTTAAAAAGTAAAGTTAAGTTCCAAATGCTCAAAGGCGCTTTACAATAATCAATTTACCCCCAGCGGACCGGACGTTTATATAGGTAGCCGCTTCAAAGCGGTCCATGTGTGCTGTTACTCGTTTTACAGACCCCGGAAGGATGGAAAGCTGAATGACCTTTAGCGGGAAAGAAGGTCGTTAAAATAATCAACCCTTGACCAGGCCGGGGATCGAACCGGGGACCTCAGGATTGGGAGGCAGAGATCTTACCACTGCGTCAACCCCTCCAAACTCTCCCATTAGGTTCCACGACACACTTTTTCAATCAGAAGAGACGACAGCGGCGCTCGACCTAACTAACCTGATTGTTGGCAGTATGGATATGCGAAAGGGCCTCACCCCAGTCTACTAGAAGATCAAACAACCACCGCCATTAGATTTTAAAATGATCAATGGGCTAAACTAGACTGGGAAAGTATAAGTAGTCTGCTACTTTTTCAACCACCTTATGTTAACTTTACACATGTTTTTCATGTATTTCCCGTAGCACCTAAACTGTTCATTCAAAGAGAAGTAGTTCTGGCAAAAACTTTTTTCAACTCCATAAGGGGAAAATGTCAAGCTAATTTTTTGGAACCGTATTTACGAGGTATAACCATCCGCACCCTGCTCGGACATGAGTACCCTCACAATTTCTTACCCTACCCCAAACATGAACACCTGTTTAGTCTTCACCCTATGCGTGCTATCAACACAACCCTGTCTATTCCTCACCCTATCCGTGTATAAACTCCCTCTGAAACTCTAACCCTATCCGGGGCATGAACACCCTGTCAAATTTTTACTCTACCCGGGTATGAACACCCTCTCAAATGCTCACCCTACCCGGGGCATGAACACCCTGTAAAATAAATTTTTACACTACCTGGGGTGTGAACACCCTCTCAAATTCTCACTCTACCCGGAGCATGAACACCTTGTCAAACTCGCACCCTACCCGGGGGCTTGAAAACCCTATCAAACTCTCACCCTATCCGTAGCATAAACACCTTGTGAAACTGTCCGCATATACCTTTGAGTCAGACTTAGACGTCATGATTCTATAGTTTTTATCTACGTCTCAAGGACGGATTTGCGCTCCAAGTACAATCTTAGGGTATGTTGAGCGAGCTGATCGCCTTATCATAGGCATAAAAGGTTGTACTGATGTTGTAATCGAGTGGTTACAGTTAAAGTGATTCTTATAGAGAATGACGTAACAACGTTCGATACAGAACTTTTAAAAGATTAATGAACAGAAATTTTCAGTCTTCTTTATGGCGCATACGTGATCTGCTTAATTAACTGTGGTAAAACTACTTGACTGCACAACTGAACCCCATGCAGCACAACATAAACAACTTATTTGCACATATATTGTCTCATACAGGGTAGCGATATTTGACCCCATTTGACCTGACGAAAATATACTTGAGGAAAGAAAAAAACACCAAACACAAGCGATGTGCTGCCTGTTCTGGATGGTAAATTCTTAATTCTTCACAATTTTTGTCATTTTCAATAAATTTACAAGAAAACCATGAATGTCTTACATAGGGTACGCATTTTAGCCTTCAGTCTTGAAGGGGGTATGAGTACACATTTTTCTCTATTTGGCTTGAATAGGGTTAAGATTTCCAAAGATTTTGCCGTCTCAGATAGGGTCAGGGTTTCGGGGCTTTGGCGCGGGACACCCCTAGCATATTCCAGGCCAAATACCCTTCCCTGGGGTTGAAAAAGCGGGACTGTTTATATAGTTGCAGACAATCTTAAGAAAAACAGTGACAACAGAAATACAAAGCGAGAGTGAGCAGTTCACTTACTTTCTCTCCAATTGTACCGTTGATCAAGTAGTAGGGAAACAAGTTAAAGTTACATATTGTCACCGCTGGAAAAACCATCTCGTCTAGAAACTCAACTTGCACGCTTGTAGTTATAGGCCGTTCAAAATATTTCTGGATACTCTTCTTAATTTGTAAAGTCAGCATGACCACAGCCAACAACAATATTACTAACCAGAAACATTTGCGAATTTTCGGCCCTTCCTCAAATATAAAACGAAACCCGTGTAGTGTCAGGCTATGGAGAAATTCGCTCCATAACTGGTATGTGCTTATTTCCTCTTCCGCTTCCTCTTCAAGCTTCTTGAGTCCTTCGTCGGCTTCTTGGCTTTCTTGTTCATTTTCTTCGTCGGTAACTCTTTCGTGTTTCCCGTCTGATTTTCTTCTTTTACTTTGCGTTACACTCATAGATAGAAGAGTAACAAAATAGTTTGTTTTGTCTGTGTTTGATTAAGAAAGTTCACGAGTAGTAAGCTGTTATCACGCGCAGTGTGAGATTTCTTGTTGAATGAAAAAACAAATGTTTCTTCGCCATATTCGCCAGAATTAACAGAACTGTTCTCCCGCCACAGTAAACCAGCCTTATTATTTCCGCGATTTGTTCTCTATATGTTTACAACAATGTATTGGAGTTTCACTGACATTAGGGAATCCAGTCAGAATGTTTTCAATCTCTAGCCACTGTTTTTCCAAGACCAAAGTTGCGTTAACATGTAACAAGATTTTTCACTGTATGTATACACTCGAAAAATATATATTGGTACGGGTTTCAGGTTAATTGACACGAATCTGTTAAAATAATGAATCCGTTTTTCTTCAAATCGACTATCGAGTCAAAATCTGACTCTTCCAAGTCATGCATATCGACAGTTGGTTTAAGCCTTGTGATTTGGACGATGTACCTGCTTTAGATGATTTGTGCTCCCTCGAGCATGAAATTGTACAGGAAAAACTCGTACTATAAAACGGGTACCAGTTCAAGGCAAAATCAGAATGTGTGACAACGCGGTGATTTTCATGGGTTATTTTATCTAATAGAAAGTACTTGCAGAATACGGTAACGAAAGAGTGCTTCTTTACTTGTCGATCGAGTCTAAAGGGTTTCGTCATAGAACAGGATGGGAAGAAGGAAGGAGGGGAGGGCGAGAAGGACCTCGTGTCTAGGCCCCGTGACACCGAGGATCAGAGGTGATCTAGAGGTTTTTGTTGAAATCTCCTCCTCCCCCCCCCAGTTCAAGTAATATAACATCTAAAAAATTCTCACACGTTCGCATCCAGCAATGTTGAAAGGTCTGGGACTGGAGAGGTTATTTTCTAAAAAGCCTCGCTTGTGTTTCTAGAAAAAAAGTTGGAAATAAGAACTCCGCGTTAGTGGTAATCGGCCTTTGAACTGGGCCCTGATGGTGGGACCGCATCGATCAATTTTCAATCATTATCTATTTTTATACACCACGAACCATGTTGTATGCAAAAATTTTGTTTTTTTACCTTACGTGTTAAATTGTATCAAACATATGATTCAACCCCTAAGTAATAACATGTACCTTTACCCTTTTACAGCTTGCCACCCCCTCTCCCTAGGCAGTTAAATTATTTTGTGGAGTTAAAAAAGGGTGTTCAATAAATTAATACTAAGTACACAGCAAAAGGAAACTTGTAGCTGCAAATAAAACAAGTTGAAATTGCAAGGAGGAGGGGGGATGGACCCGAAAGTTAAAATCAATTTTCAAGCATTCTATGGCACAAAACGGTATACTTTAGAATGAGTTCATAGATATCATAAAACTTTGCCTCTTCTTATCTTTAGAAGAACGAACTAATCGTACTAAAAAATCTCAACAGGATACAAATCAACAGTCTAAGAATAGTTTCATTCTGCAAACAAAACTACATGGAATTTTCTATCATTTCACTTGAAATGTCATTCATTCTATTCACCACAAGTGTGGCATGAAATAGTGCATTCCATGTACATGTGACGACCTAGGGCTGGTTGTTCAAAAGCAGATCAATTTTAAACCAGGCTTAACTCTTACCAAAGCCTGTTCATTGTCATGGTAATTAACCGCGGATTAGGGCTAATCAATTAACCCTGGATTAGCAGGGCTAATTGTCTTTTGAACAACTCAGCCCAGGGTTAGGGGGACTCTTATATTGTGGAGCAGGGATGGTCGAAAGAATTTTTCGAAAATGCCCTAAAAGGATGAAGATGGACGTGACAACATAAGATTTTTAAATCTAAAAGATACCAGTTCAAAACACGACAGATTCATATTTTTTAGCTCTTAATAATTCTAGAGATACCAAGTTTAAAAGCTCTCTGCTCGGAAATTTAGGAAAGTAATATCATAATAACTATCATGTTAATATTTCAAATAAATGCTCTTAGAGGTATCGGCTTCAGCATCGGTAGCCCAAAAACCTTTTAGACCACAGGCAGCCCAAGTTTGAGGTTGTCAATGAGGTTTGTTTGAGGCCATTTGAGGTGATTTGGGGAAATTATGGGCTTCATAGTTTCCCCCCGTAAGAAATAATAAGAAACCTTTCTTACGGGGAGAAACTCCGAAACCCATAATTTCCCCAAATCACCTCAAATGGTCCCCAAACCTCGTGCAGATACACGTAAGCGACAACTGTGGTAAGTGATCTTTATTTTTGTTTTTTAAACTAACATGTTTTGATTTTACAAGAAGGTCAAATCTTGTGAGTACTATCTCTTCCCCCCCCAGAAGCAAAGACAGATATTTTGAAACTCATCCACATATTCTCCTTAATTTATTCTTACTTTATGAAGGTTTGAGCCTCATTATTTTAAAGTTTTCCTTTCCAAAAAAAGGCATGAAGTGTTCAACAAACTCATTGCATTTCAAGTGAAAGGAATGCTCCAGTAGTAACCTTTAAATTAGTCTTTCCTTAAGTCTACATCCCAAAATTTTGAAATGAGCATCACATATATATGTCTTTGCCTTTTAGCAGCTGGATTTTAAGAAACTGTAAACTACTGACTAAATCGTTACAATCAAAATACAAACAATCATGAAATTGTATCACCAATCAAGCATATACTGTTATAGCCACTCTCAGCCGAACAGGAATTAATAGAGGCCTTCATATTTGACAACTAGTACTATGAGTATGATTTTTCCCATTCATCTGTGTTGCGAAGAAATTATCCCATCTCAATGCATATGTGTTGTCAAAATCTCGTAGTCCAC
Source organism: Hydrozoanthus tunicans (assembly GCA_026413305.1). Taxonomy (NCBI): domain Eukaryota; kingdom Metazoa; phylum Cnidaria; class Anthozoa; order Zoantharia; family Hydrozoanthidae; genus Hydrozoanthus; species Hydrozoanthus tunicans. The sequence goes on along the minus strand of JAOBAT010133097.1, from coordinate 7,058 downwards.
ATGCATGTGCCAAGTTTGCTTGCAAATCTCAAATGTTGTATGTAAACAAAACGATGATGATGAGTTTTATGGCAACACAAGATGTAATTTCTTTGCAACTTTTTACATGTGCTGTATGGCGAATGGAAAATAAACTTGCATATATATATATACTTGCTGTCAAATCTGAAGGTCTCTATAGTGTCTACTCTAGATCTGCTACATTAATTGATGTCAATATATCAAGATGTTCTGTTTCATAGTTTGTTTTTCAATTAAAAGTTGGGTGGCCAGCAAAATTTTCAGGGACAGATATGGCTCTTTATTGTATTATCAAATGGTATTTATTGAACAAACAGCAATAATTTCTTGGAGTGCTGTCTGACAGCTGGTTTTTTTATAGCTTATTGCTGGCTTAAATAATTATTATCTAAATAATATTTAACAAAAGTATCCAAAATCAGTGCTTCAATATTCTGCAATGGGTTTCAGTCCTTGTAAATTATTTGAAAACCTTATACAGAATCTTTGAACATGACTGTACAGTCAGTTAGTTCAGTGCAAAAGTAGCGTATATCATGAGCAACATCCTGGTTTTTCTCGCTCTGACTCAACGTATTTGGCAATGTTGAATCTCTCATCTGAAGGCCTCTTCAAAGTTCTATGTTTGATGTCCCTAACAATTACAATATAAAGGAGAACAAACACAGTTTGAAAACAAAGACCAGGTTTTCAGATAAGGGGCGATTCATGGATGGCAAACTTCACCTAGCACTCTCTTTGACTTTTTTGTGAATAAATCATACTTTACAGGCTTTTGCCCTACAGTAAATTTAGTATTGGAAGCCAGATAAATTGTACATTAGCTAAATGCCAAATATGATGTAATTTACAAATTTAAAAATAAACACAAACTTCTTTAAGCTTTTAGCTCATCTCATGTGTCTGATTTCAATTTATTGGTCATCATATGCCAAAAAATATAAAAGCACAGCAATAATTAATGCATCTCGCCATGCATATGTCTCAGAATTATCAAAATATATGTGTAACAAGTCAAAATTAGCAGGGACTTTCTTTAATTAGCTGTCTAATTAATATAATTATGAAAGTTTTATAGCCATACCTAAAAAAGTTAGCTGAAACCCTGCAGCTGAATGACTTTAAACAAAAATGATGATTGAATAAAGGTTGTATATATACATGTAAGCTAAGTATATATGTTGGACTAACTTCCTACAGATCTAGACAGTCTATACTAATTAATTATATAATGCAAAGTGAGACCAGAGCAGTGACCTAGCTATATAACATCAGTGTCATTCAAAACAAACTCATACAGATCGACAGATACTAAAATAATTCACCCACAACTCACAGCATAAATACAGTTGCACACAAATATAATAATTTCATAGCTGCAGCTGTAAATGAATAATAGACTGAATGTATATATACTTGTACTGCAAAGCCCTCTTTTTTCTTATACTAAATTATATGCAAACTACCTCCTGACTTAGCTTCACCCTACCTTGCTACTGCCATGAATGCCAAATCAACATTTAAGCCTGATTTTGCACTTGTTTCCATGAATGCCACATTGTGGTCCTGAAAGAAAAGCATTTTTTGTGAATTTTACTAATTAATAAATTCCCAAGATAACTGTAATATTTGCTCGCAATTTCTTCTTATTGTTTTTATATTTTAAAACTATGCCTTTTCAAAGTGCAAGAACATAATTATAACAGTGGAGAACCAACTGCCTCATTTTACCATAAATTATACCTCACAAAGGTAAAATTTTCTTGCATCAGAAATCATGTAAAAAATTAAACACAGGACCTGTGAGACCTGCAGCTTGTGTCTGAAAATCTTTTCCTGCTGTTCATCAAAGATGTGGCAAGTCAGAATTCTGCATTCTGATTGGCCACTGATTAAAATGGAGGACTATCTTGCAATGATTGCAGGCATTACAAACTCTTTTCTTTTTAACCACTCTACTTCAACTTTATTTCAAGTCATAGTCATGTTGAAAATATTATTTACAAGCAATGTCAGTGACCAGTTGTTACTCGAATCAATGACTTCCACATTCCCGTGAACAAACTTGGAAGTGATTGATCATGATTAGAGTGACAACTGGTCGAGGTTGCAATTCCTCAAGGCTTACTGCATAAGGAATTAAAAAATGACAATAAATGAAGGCCTAAAAGCCTCCAGAGACCTGGACACAAGTAAATTATAAATACTGTCAGACAGCACTTGTAAAAAATTTCAACATGACTATGACTTAAAATAAAGTCAAAATATTGTTGTATTTAAGTTTCAATACTCGTTTCTTGGTCCAAAACTTTGACTTACTGAACAATGTTTTCTTTTCTCGGGTTAGATATTATAATGACAGATTTTTTACTATATATAATGTGGCATTAGCATGACACATGAAAACTATCATTTTTAGTCCCATTTCGACAGGTGGATGATTGGGGGCCTTTTTAATATTAAAAGGCATTCCTTTTCCCTCAGCTCCCTCATAATCATTCCAGTCATAGCTGGCTTCACTTGCTGACTAGTTCTTATATTATATGGCTTCGCCCCTCCCTCCCCAGCACTTCAGAAGAGCCAACTTGCATGCTAGACCGGTATGGAAAATGCTTTAATTCTTATATAAACCAAAATTTGTTTATGTTGTCCTTGACTCTTTTAATAAATCGTTCAAAAAGCTGTAATAGCTCTGGCTGCTAAGCTTTCAAAGCTGTAAATAAACAAACTAAGGTATACATCTTGGCATGTGGGTAAACGGTAAACCGCAGCGAGGTAACTAACAATTTCCTTTGTTTCACTTCATTGCAAAGGGGAACAACAACGGCAATCAGCAAAAATGGAATCAAAATAACTTCTGACCTTAGCTAGCTTTTCACCTTGCTCTTTTGTAATTTCTCTTTCTTTAGTTAGGTCAGCCTGTAAAGGAGTTCAAACAGAATGTTAAATGGTAATCCAAATAATTTTGATTTCTTTTGCTATAAGGCATTTAGAGCTAGAATACCCCTGGGCTCCTGTTTAAGCAAGACAGGCTAGGAGAAACATATATATATAACTGCCTCAAAAACTAGAATGAATAATGTGTATATGCAATGCTTGTGAGATCTGGCTGAAGCTTAAAATCAGCAATTTATATACTGATTGCTCTCCTAAGCAACCACTCCAGGATCGAATTACAAAAATAGCTGTAACTGGAGCTGGACTGGTCGCTTACAAGAATGGACTCTCTTTAAAAGCAACCATGCCCTGGCTAGCTACAACAACTGAGGCTGGTCACTTATAAGACCTTTTAGAATAAAGGTTTGGATATGAAAATGAGTTGTTAAAAGTGTTGAATAATATATAGTATTGTAGATATTATTTAGTGATTGCTTGTCATAGAAGGGGTTTGCGAAGGTATAAATTAAGTTTATGCATCCATGCAGAGATTAAAAAACTTCTAATTTCTTATTCTGACCCTTTATATTTAAGGGGTTGCTTACGAGAGCGTAAAAACAAACTGAAAGACCAGTTCACTTGGTAATTCTCAATGGTGGTCACAGGGTTTATGGGAGCGGCTGCTGAAAAGAGCTTTTTATTGCAGAATTTGAGTGACAATTCAAACGGGATTTGACAATGGTAATGGTAACTAGAGCTGGTCGTTTACGAGAGTGGTCACAAGGAGAGCTTCGACTGTAATTAAAACTAATTATTACAAACCTAGAAAACTCAAACTCCACATGCGTAACCTACCCATATGCATTCTAGCATATTGTATTATAATTATAACCTTAAGTAGAACAAATCATGATTTAAGTGCTAATGAAGGAGTGATCAAGCAATGCCTTCAGCTAGGGGATGGACCAGGGGCTGGGGATGTTCCAAAATAATTTTGGAGAAAAAAAAATTATATTGATGCCAGAATAAGTTTTCCCCTCTTTTACTGGGAAAATTGTGGTCTTACTTTGATATTTGACGCAAAAAATCATGTAAATTAATTTTATAATGCACTCCCGTAAAGGCAGATTATGCTGCCAGATAATGTCCCTCCTCTCCCCCCCCACAAAAAAATTAAACATTGCCCAGCTATGGCACTGTTGAGTGACTTTAAAAATGTTCATTCTAGTGACTGCAGGCCTAGGGTCAAGACTATATAAATTTATAATGGTTGCATGCCAACTAGCTCTAGCCAGAGGCTAGTTGAAATGCAGTTAACTGGCTGTTGAATTTTGGGCTTTCATTAACCAAAATGGCTAATGAAAATTTCAGGCATTTAAATAGTGGAAAGAAATGTGGCTAAAAGAAAATTGATTTCAGCTAGTGAAATCAAGTTGTCAATAGCCACTGGCCATGGGCTGGTGAGCAAAAATGTTAGTCCCAAGCCCTGGGCTGAGAGACACAATGCAAGTACCCAATATAATTTGTTTCTATACATTCAACAAATACACTAGTTAAAACAAACATAGCCTTCTTGTAAAAGAATAGAACTTGTGTAATGTTTTATTAGCAATACCCTAGCTACAGTTGTTGACAAAAAAAGGCCACCTGGGTACAATATTGTCACAATGCTTACCTTGTTTCCAAGGAGCATTATAATAACATCACTTGCTGCATACTCATATATTTCTGCTAGCCATGCCTACCAAAATTAATGATTGATGACAGTTATAAATTAGAGTTAATAAAAATTTAAGTTCTTTTTTTCCATATTTTTAAATGTTTTCAAACTAGACTTTTGGGTAACTGAAAACTACTTGAGGTGGATGTCATACTGGAAATTTATAAACTGGAAGTCATATGTACAACGGAACTACATTTAATAATATTTGATTATGTATCAGGGACATCTTTTGACCCATGCTTATTTTGAAAATAAGTTTTAATTTATACATGTGCAAATAAACATGCAAATAGTAACATAAGCCAATTGAGTCAATGGTTGAAGCAGTGTATTAACAGTTGTTTTTGTTCCAACCGTGGCTGTTCAACATTGCAAAATTCATAAACAGTAGCTAGGGAACGCAGAATTTAATTTTGCTCTAAGTTAGTAAAATTCATAATATATTAGTCATGGAAAGTTTTTAGACAAGTCACTGACTGACCAATAACTTACCCTAATGCTCTCAAATGAGTTCTTGTTGGTAACGTCATACAACAACAAAAGAGCTGTGAAGACAAAAAGTTTTTTGTTTAATCCTAATGATAACTAAAGTTATAGTTTGGTAAAAAACATCAGAAATTTGGCCACTAATGGAAAGTTGAAAATTAAAGAAAACTCATTTGATTCATCGGGACTAAGAAAAATATCAAGACCTTATTTACTTCAAATAAGGCTTTTTAACTTCTTCCTGAAATCAATAACTACTATTCATTATACTATCATTAAAATTTCATTGAACAAACAAATTTTTGTCTTAGCCAGAAGAGTATATTATCAAAGAATTTGAGTAGCCAGTGCAGATGAACTGCTACCTACTTATTAGATACCTGTTGGAATATTAAAGTTAGATTTATGAAAACCCAATTTTAATCTTCGCATGCTAGGCTGGCTTGCTATACACATTGTACAGTTTTGTATATAATCAGGGGCAAAGACAGGGGAGGTTTCGCCAGGTGCACATGACTTTGACCGAAAAGCTCTGCTCATCAATCAGAAATGATTATGCAGCTGGTGTTGACCTAGACCCAGTAGTTGAGCTGTGTGCCCGGAAGCTTCCAAGGAGGCTGGAGTTTAGTATGCTCTTTAAAGACACCTGACTTACCAAATGACAGCTTCTACTACAGGTATGGGTTTAGGGGAGGGGGGGAGGGGGTCAGGCTTTGCCCCCTCCCCTTTTAGTGGAGCAAGGAGCATTATAATGGGCTATACATTGGCAAAATATAGAAAATATATAGTTTTTTACAATCTCGTATTGAAAAGATGGTGATGGCGTCTTTGTTTTCAGAAGTTGAGTCTGCTCATAAAGCCATTCTCAGTGTTTTGCTTGTACCTAATATTTTGAAAATTCCATGTAACCTAAACATATAGTTTTTAAAATAATCATGATGTGAGTTCAGCTTTTTCTTGATAAGAAAGGGTAATCCCCATGATACTGTTGTTTTGTAAATATTAATCTTAAACAAATCAGGCTTTTTTGAAATGTGTGTAGAGTGTCAGAACCCTTAACCACAGAATCATAGTTCCACCAATGATTTTGCGACAATAAAAAAATTGAAAAAATTTCAATTTTACTCATTTGATAGATATAAATGCATTTTCAGCAATCTCAGAAGTTTGAAAGTTCAAAAATTTCCAGGAAAACGTGCTCCACGGCCCCCCTAGAGAGCTCATGCCTTCTCTGCTTGATGAGTCAAGCCATGAACAAGTGTTAATTTATTAGTCCCCAAAATATGCCCTGTGATCCCTAAGTGTGGGTGAAGAATGAGAGCTTGCTTTGGGGTTTACGGGCCACACCCTTCCCTAGATTCCTGGATCCACACCTGACTAGTTAATGTTACCCTGTTGGATTTAAAATATAAGAATGCATGCACAGACACTTCATCACATCCGGACCTGACACAAAGTCCGCTCAAATTTGAGCTGCAAAAATGCACCTGTATGACCAATACGTACCATGTGAGTCTCTATAATAAGCATGCGTGATGCTACGAAACCTCTCTTGACCAGCTGTGTCCCATATCTGCAGATAATATTAATATTCATTACATAACTAAGAAACAATATAAGAAAACATTATAAGCCATTTAAAAGCAAGTTCAAATTTAAAATGCCTTGTATCATGATAACTTGTGGTGTACAAACAGTTTAAAAAAGATTTATTACCAAGGCAATGCTTATTTCTTGTTAAGTGTTCAACAACTAGTATAAAGACAAAAAGTGGTTATTTAGAGTGAGGGTTCTTAAATATATTTTACATGTCAACTAAAAAAGGTCTTGGCACAACTGTACCTTAATTGCCTAAGTGATCTAGTTATATGGCTTTTTGTACTGGAAACATTAACTGCCCAAGGTTGCGGCTATATTGCTGATAGCAAACTATATAATATAGGAAAGGCAA